>JBBPBX010016589.1:12361-39278 GCA_038048925.1 Garcialebias charrua | reverse complement strand
AAAACATATTTAAAGAAACAAACTGTGGAGACATGAACCTCTAGAAAAGGAGCTCAGTAAAAGTTTTGTTTGGTGTTGAATAAAACAGACAAAGTGTTTTGCACACACATTACGCTGAGTAGTAAAATTTAAACAGAAGCAAATCTGCAGCAAATGAACAAACCTCCTTCCTGATCAAGGTTTTGACGGACAGGTAGACATGACAGGCCGGCAGCTACCGGACTGCAGCGAGACAGAAATCAATAGCAGGTCTGTGGTAGGGACACGGTGATGGACACGAGGTGACCGGAGCGGTATATCACTGGATTACTGATGGGAGTGATGTTTCTGTGTTTGTTGAGAGACCATAGAACTACAGATGTGTGTGTTTGTCAGTTTATAGATCGGCTCAGTTACTGAACATTATCTGGACTACACTCGATTTTTGACGAGTGTGTATTAACTCAAAGGGATGTCAGCCAAAAGTTGATAGTTTCCTTGACAGGAAAGCTGATTAAGATTATGAATCACATACTTCACGCAGACACAAACATCTTGGAAGCTCTAAATAAACCCATATTTGATATAATTTCATAGAATAGATACATCAGTATTTATTTAGATGCTTTTATTTTCTGGAGCACATTGCTTGTCGTCTTTTCCTCGGGTCAGGGTTTTGTCTCGTGTGCCTTTTCACAATAATCTGATAAGTCTAATTATTAAGTTAGAGTGTTGTTGGCAAATATATACTCATTATTTCTGGGTCCATATATATAATAAATAGATTTAAACAAATCCCTAATATACAATAGATTTGGCATCTGACACACACACAAAAAAACAACAAAAAAAACTAATTTTTATTTACATGAACAACCCTCCTTCCTGTGCACATGCTCACTAATCACAGCACCATATTACTCTTCTGCCCCACTAAAACCTTAATAAGTATTAATTGTAGAAAAATACTCCAGATCATCAAAGTTACATTTGCGTAATAAAGCTTCTGTTAATTACTTGTACAATATATTGAACTGGAAAAGCAGTGAGTACAAACATACTCAACTTTTACTGCTTTAAACCTCCAACCTTTATGTTCAGATGCAGTGGTGGGATGTAACTAAGTACAAGTACATTGTTACTGTACTTAAGTATATTTTTCATGCATCTGTACTTTACTTAAGTAGAATTAAATGTGGGTACTTTTACTTTTACTCCACTACATTTTACGTGAAATATCTGTACTTTCTACTACACTACATTTCTATAATGTGTTGAGTTACCGTACAAGTTACATTCACGTTGCAGTTTTTTGATTTGTCGTTAGTTTGAAAGTAACTGATGTCAAGAGGGGAGTTGGTTTATTGAATCACTGCAAAGTGGACAGGTAACATTATACCTGTCTTCAAGAAGAGCTGGACCAATTATGTATATTCTAGTGTATACGTCATTGAGCTGGGAGCACCCACAGCACCACTAACACACCCAAAATAAATTCCACCATAGAGATTCAGCCAGAAGATACGCACTCCGACCATGGCCTTATTGAAAGACTATTGAAATATTATTGAAAGACTATTGGAATATTATTGAAATACTGTTCAGTACAGCAGAACAGATTCTGTGCCTGAGCCAGACTGAACTAAAAAAACGTTGAAAACCAATTTCTTCTGAACTTGAACAATAAATTCTTGCTGCAATATTAAAATGTGTCAGTTCATGATGTTAGGAGACAAGAGATGTCTCCAAATGGCTCAACACTCGGGTCCAAATTTTTAAAATGGTGTCAGGAAGTTAAAATATTGTTCATATTGACCCATTACAAGGTTGACGAGACAGTATTTTAACTAGAGTTGAAGACAAACTGCAGTTGAAATGATCAGATATTCCTTTGTTAGGTCTAATGCTCCTTTTTTCAGGCATACAACTTTTACTTAAATGTGTTTACTGCAGTTAAAATGACACATTTGTTTTGCTTTTGTGTTTAATAAAAAATTTCAAAGGTAAAATCTTTCTTATTTTGCTTAATGTCATTTAACTCTGCAGGTCATCACTGAAATACTGACGCACAGAATCACAAGTCCAAGTGTGAACTGTGTCACAGAGTAAACAATAAAAACATGTATCATCTGCAGCATTGTTCATTAAAATGACACAACACTATTAATGTATTACATAAAATATACATACAGTATGCACACTTAAAGATACTGTAGATCATTGCATTAGGCAATACATTCAGCAAGTACTTTTACTTTAATACTTTAAGTATTTTTAAAAGCAAGTACTTATTTACTTTTACTTAAAGGGGACCACACATGCAAAATTCACTTTTTAATGTTTTTTTTACTCAACTTTGGGTATTTACTTCATAAAAAAACAGTCCTAAGGCCAAAAAAATGCACCCAGTGGTTTATTTACTCTAAGTAGATTTATTTTACTGTGATAATTTAGGTTTCGTTTTGAAAACAATCGCGCTTGTGACGTCACAAGCGCTAGGACAACCCACCACAACCTGAGTCCAGCCCCTCACCTAGCAACCCCTGGTTAGGCTCAACCCACTTCTGTATTAAACACATGACTGTTGTTTTTCATGATTTCATCTCATCTTTTGTTTATATGTTCTTAATTTCATGTGTACAGCACTTTGTTGCAGCTGTGTTTTTTTTAAATGGCTTTATAAATAAAGTATAATTGTTATTTTTATGTTTTAGTTCAATTTTTAGTGTATTTGCGATCGCTCCCAACGCGCAGCCGGCAAAAATTAAACGAGCGGACCCCCGGCGTAGGGACCCGCGGCAACGGGACCCTCTTCTGGCGGATGGAGCGGAGCTTCAACTGTACAGCCTCGCTGCAGCCTCGCAGCAGCCTCGCAGCAGCGAGGACCTTCTCCTTACGGATTAATTTACGGGAGACACTTGGTGAACTTTGTGTTGTCTTGACTGGAACAGCGATAACTCCCAAAATCGCCGCGTGCAACGAGCGGAGCTGGCGAACACCGGAAGAGGAACAAGCTAACATTAGCATTCGGATTCGGGTGGTCTCATGCTAAAAGGAGCAGCAAATTGCGGCGCGCTCAGACGGGTTTCGGTAAGTTATCTTAAGCTAGCACTAACAGTAAGTCAAATGAGTAATAAAAAAAGAGCTAATTTTAAAACAACAACACATTACAGATACTGGCTGTTACAGAGGGCGTAAACAGATCTTTGAAGGGCGTGGACTTCAGAACTTGTATCAGAAACCGGTCGTTCAAAACGAAAGTTAAAAATGGCAGAATTAAAAAGGGTATAATTAATTATCTAAGAATTATTTTGTGTATTAAAATGAATTAATATTGTCAAGATAGCACACAGACATAACATAAAAAATTTAAAGACCTATATGTGGTCTCCTTTAAGTAAAAAAAATAATATGGTACTTCTACTTTTACTAGAGTGCATTTTGTCTGTTTATTTGTACTTTTACTTAAGTACAGTGTTTGAGTACTTTCTCCACCACTGTTCAGATGCAACATATTTAATTTAAAAAGATCCACCAATGAGCAATGATTTTTTTCCTATTGTAATGCTTTTAGAGAACTTGTGAAGATTTACAGGTGCTGGTCATAAAATTAGAATACTGTATAATGAAAACATTGATTTATTTCAGTAATTCCATTCAAAAAGTGAAACTTGTATATTATATTAATTCATTACACACAGATGATTATAACTGACAACTATAATGAAAACCCCAAATTCAGTATCTCAGAAAATTAGAATATTACTTAAGACCAATAAAAAATGATTTTTAGAAATGTTGACCAACTGAAAAGTATGAACATGAAAAGTATGATCATGTCCAGCATCAATACTTAGTTGTTGCTCCTTTTGCCTGAATTTCTGCAGCAATGCAGCATGGCATGGAGTCGACCAGTCTGTGGCACTGCTCAGGTGTTATGAGAGCCCAGGTTGCTCTGATAGTGGCCTTCAGCTCTTCTGAATTGTTGGGTCTGGCGCACCGCATATTCCACTTCACAACACCCCAAAGATTTGCTATGGTGTGTTAAGGTCAGGTGAGTTTGCTGGCCAGTTAAGAACAGAGATACCATGGTCCTTAAACCAGGTACTGGTAGCTTTGGCACGGTGTGCAGGTGCCAAGTCCTGTTGGAAAATTAAATCTGCATCTCCATAATCTGCATCTCTGACACCGTCTCTTGTTCAAGAATGACTTAACACAAAGAATGCAACAGCTGAAACCCATGTCTTGCATACGTCCGTGCGTGGTGGTTCTTGAAGCACTCTAGCTGCAGTCCACTCTTTAAGAATCTCCCCCACATTTTGGAATGGGTTTTGTTTCACCATCCTCTGCAGGGTGCGGTTATCTCTTTTGCTTGTACATTTTTTCTACCACATTGTTTTCTTCCCTTCGCCTCTCTATTAATGTGCTTGGACACAGAGCTCTCTGAACAGCCACCCTCTTTAGCATTGACCTTTTGTGTCTTGCCCTCTTTGTGCAAGGCATCAATGGTCATCTTTTTGGATAACGGTCAAGTCAACTGTATTTCCCATGGTTGTGTAGCCTACAGAACTAGACTGAAACCATTTAAAAGCCATTGCAGGTGTTTTGAGTTAATGAGCTGATTAGACTGAGGCACCAGGTGTCTTCAATATTGAACCTTTTCACAATACAGTACTGTATTCTAATTTTCTGAGATAGTGAATTTGGGGTTGTCATTAATATTAATTTGTTTTATTGTCTGTTTTATTGTCATTTAATTATGTTGCTCCTTGTAGCACTTTGAGATTTTCATTAATGAAAAGTGCGTTATAAATTGAATTCATTATTATTATTATTATTATTAATCGTCAGTTATAATCATCAACATTAAAATAAATACACATTTGAAACATATCAGTCTGTGTGTAATGAATTAATATAATATACAAGTTTCACTTTTTGAATGGAAATACTGAATAAATCAACTTTTTCATGATATTCTAATTTTATGAGAAGCACCTGAAATATAATTTATGCTTACTGAGGGTACCAAAGTAACTAAAGCTTACAGATAAAGACTTTTGTTTTCTCCAGTTATTTGTATTTAGTCAGATTTTTGTTTATTTAAAACATTTTTTGAAAAATTACATTTATAAGATATTTTCATTAACAAAATGTGGCTTGATGCTTATAGTTGTAACATCTACATTTACAACTTTCAGCTTTTTTGGACTAACATAAAATATTCCCTTCCTGAAAGTGAAGTCAAGTACATTTTTAATGAGACATAAAAAAAAAATCATAAATCAAGGAAATTGGTTCTGGTTTTAAGACGTTATGAGTTTATAAAGTATTCAAAGTTTGCAAATGAGATTATTTTTCATGTACTGAAAATGTAGAGCAATTCTTCAGAGCCCCCACCCACAGCCTCTCCACTGAGCTTTAATGAAAGAAAATATAAAGCTGTGCAGTCATTTCCTGTGTGCTTGTATGTATCTTTAATTTAAATGAGATTTCCCACGAGTCAAGTGCCAGGGGAGTTTTTCATTAAAGAACCGCTTTCTTTCCTTCAACTCACTCACATCTCTGAGGGTGACGAGCTCCTGTAGTCCAAAACTGGCTCTCCTTCACAGAAAGGCAAAAGGTTTTAAGAATCAAAAACACTAAAACGGATTGAAATCCCGAATAAAGTGGAATGTGGGGTAAAGGAGCTCAGAGTAGAGCCGCTGCTCCTCCTCATCAAGAGGAGTCAGTTGAGGAGATTCAGGATCCTGATGAGAATGCCTGCTGGGGCCCTTCTTTTGGAAAGTCTTCTGGGATTAGAAGAAATAGAACATGCTACATAAAGAGGAGATGCTGGGATGATGTTTTCTTACCGCCACACCTCCTAATCCATAAAAAAAAAAAAATACAAGAAAGAAGAAGGGAAGAACAACAACTAATAAAAAAATCATCTCTACATCCAGCGTGTTCCTTTCTAAATCACTTGAAAGCAATAATACGTTCTTAGAAAAACAACATAAATCTGTTGGGGCGTTGCACTTCAGACTCCAGTGACTTTTTGCAGCATTAGCTCTTTGCCGCACTGTGCAATCACATTATAGAGGTGTTCTCTAAGAGAAAAGCCACTTGTTTAAATCTATACTGCAGCTTTTCCCCACTCCACCTCAATACAAAAGTAAAGCAACAGCAATATGCTCCAACCTGCAGCCGGCACATTAAGGCGTCATCTCTTTACGTGATATTGCAAAGCCGTCCTTGCAGTCATATTACAGAGCTGTCCTCCACGAAACAGGCACCTCCAACAACTATAAATCTGCAGAAACAGATTGAATTTGCTGGCGTTGTGCAGAGCTCTCGGAGGTGAGGGGGTGAGGGGAGTTAGAATATGTCATCAAATATCCCTTGGCCCAACACGAGCGAGCATAAAAGTGCCAGTGTGAGAAGGTGAGTTGTGTGTAAAATGTGCTGAACATCGAACAACAGAAGGAGCGGAGTAAGCCTCTAATCAGGAGGAACGACTGCTGCGCGTTGTGGTAGTGGCAAAGCTCGAGGTCCTGACCCGCCGACTGGATTCTGCTGAACGGGCGGCGAAAGAAAGCTCTTCTCTTTCCCGCACACACAGTATCTTCATTATTCTACCTTACTTCAGGCCTGTGTGTTTGAAAGAGTTGTAGTTTTGTTTCAGTTTGGAGTGACGTTGAAAATAAAACTGGAACATAAAGAGTAACAAGAAGAAGAAGAAGTAAGAGTACTACTTACTATTTGTACTACCGGTACTATTCCTACTTCGTGGTTTTCCACTTATCGTGGGGCTTCAGGGTACTGATCCCCTGCAATAAACGAGGGACTACTATACAGCTATGAGGCTCTTCAGAACGGTTTGAGACACCCGCGGACCGGTGCTCGAGATAAGTTCAAGATGTTTGTGAGAACTCTGTCTGTTCTGAGAGAGACTTTGTTGCACTGATTTTTAAAACGTTCAAAACCCAGGCACCTCGGAAACTCACGCAAAGAAGTTGAGAAAAACTGTGAGAGATTCTGGAAACTCACCCATAATGGTCGTTCACCAACCAGTCACAGCCCAATGGATACTATATTTAGGTACCACAAAGTACACACAATTTATTTTGGATATTTGAATTTATAAGTAGCTAATTGTGTTGTAATTCTGTCCTGTATTGTGATAAAAAAATAGTAATTAATATTACGCCATTTAGTTTTATGGTATTGATTTGCTACTATACTGTAGTGAGTTTGTTACACTGCGAAATAGAAACTATTAACTATTAGGAATGCACGATTTATACGATACATGGTAGAAACAATAGACATTTAGCCTATGATAGAGATCTGTATTCTACCGGCTAACCGCAGTAATGCTGTGTCTGATGTAAAATCAGAGTTGTCAGATTTAATTGTTACTTTTTTTATTTGAAAACTGTGCGTAAGTGGTGTTAAAGTCTTTTCTTCGAGAGCTAAGTGGCAAAGCTACATGCTAACTACAGCCCGCTTGCCGTACTCGTATTCGGACGCATGCACAAAACGCTGTGTTCTGTTGAAAGTTCACAGGTCAGCTTTAGAGATTGCATTTTAAAAAAAGGGTTAAACCTGCTCTCTGGTCTGTGAAAAGAACGTTGTGTCATGTGATTTTACTACAAGACCCTCTGGTCAAAGCCACAGAGGAAACTGGTCGCCATTTTGTGTCGGCTCGCCTTAAAGCGGAAGGAGACGCCCACTAGAGGGGGTGAAGTGTTTTCAGTGTGAAATGCTGCTCTGTTGCTGTTCATTTCTTAAGCGAGAATACTGGAAACTGTTAAGAGTTAACAACATATTATTTTGTTTAAAACACATAGCTAAAACTACATTTTATATATTTTGCACTACAAGAAAGAAGCCTAATACTTGATTTGTTAATTATTTAAAAACTCTCTGGACCTAGTACAGTAGTGGAATTTTCTTAGTCGAGATTATTTTGTGGTATAGCAGTTTTCAAAATCAATGATGGCAAAAGGACACCCTATGCTTTTTTAAATTCTTATTGCAAGTTGTATACAAAAATATATTGTGATATATATATTGTTACTACCACCCATCACAATACATATTGTGATATGAATTTTAAACCATATTGCACATCCCTAAGATAAGTGTTGTCTACTTTTTTTTGTTGTAATTTTAATCATGGATTGTTTAAAGTGTGTATTTAAACCATGTTGCCCAATACAATAAATTCAACTGACCTAAGAGTTGCTTCTATGAATCTCTTAAAAGAAAGATGTAGGTGATTAATGCCATTGTCGTCCAAGACAGAAACTCAAACGCAAGTGTTATTCTTGGTGTTAAATGTAACATTGTCATTGTTTGCTTCAATTTTACGCCAATAAATTGTTACAGAAGAAAAAGTCTCTTCCTTTCTGGCGTATCCCACAACTTTTCAAGACGGAATTGTGCTTCTGCTATTTGAGCATTAAAGTGAGGAATTATTTCTTATTAGCTCTGCAGCTTTTCCCCCCTTTTTGCTTTCCAAGCCAGCGGGTAAGTTATGCATATCAGCAGCCTGGAGGCAGACAGGCTGCTGCCTGCTAATATAAAATCAAGATCTCCTGTGAAGCTGACAGCAGTAGCCGACAGAATAAGCTCAGGAGGTAATTGGGGTCTTTAGTCTGCAAACCAACAGAATCTCTCTCAAAGGCATTCCTTCACTCAGGGCAATCAGACACAAATAGGGGTGAGAACTACAGAAGATGATGCCATAAGCGTTGATCTACTGCACAGTCCAAATGAACTTTTTCTATCAGTTGTTGCTGTAATATACTGTAAAATGTTTCTGCATGGTCATTGTAAGGGCAATATATGATTTATTTTTGGTAATGTGGCTGTTTCTGAATTACCCATGAGCAGTGCCCTACAGGCTATCCAGTGCAGCAGCTGTAATTGCTTGAAAAGTCCTGCAGCATTTATCAGAAGAAAAACAGCGTGAGTGAATGGATGTGGGGTCATTACTATGGTCAAGTCTCTGCATGAAAATCAGAATCACATACGTGTTAGTTACGACTGACAGGAGACACTTTAAGCACCGGCTGTGCTGCAACAATTAGCTCGTTTGTGTACTGTATTTTGCGCTGTTTAAGTCGCAGTTTTTTGCATAATCTACATGCCCTGCGACTTATAGGCCAAAGCGACATGTTTATGGATTTTTTCACATATTTATAAACAAAATTTGGGCTGATGTACAGTATAACCGTTTTCATTCATTCTGACCGAAAAATAATAATTTGAGCAGTACCATTTTAGCCACTAGATGGCAGCAGAGTAATAGTAGTAGCCATATGACATGCTGTTGTATCATGTACTGTAATAGGTAAACGTGTCTATAATGACAAATTCAACAAGACAAAACACTGGACTACTTTATACTGTACTTTATTGTTTTTGTCTTGAACTTTTTTTGAATTTATCGTGTGCTGGATGACTGAGAATCTTCACCAGATATTAATGACACAATTGGCTTGCCATAGCTGCCACCTTGGTTCTGCTTGCTGCTTGGAACCGTCAAACCAGCTGCACCGCTTCGGCAAAATGCAGCTAATTTGACCATTTAAGTGCATTTATTAAGCAAACGTTAAACTGAGACACACCTTTGCTATAATTTCAAGCAAACAAATAATTGTTTAGGTGCTTTTCTTGTTAAAATTTGAAGAAAGGAGGTGCATTCCTCCTCCTTTTTTCCTTACTCTGCATGCTCCCGGGAACACAGAGGCAGCAAAACTATTTTTGAAATTCAGCTGATTTGACTATTAAAGTGCATTTATTAAGCACATGTTAGACTGAGACACACACTTACTATAATTTCCAGCAAACAAATAATTGTTTTTAAGTGTTAATCTAGTTAAATTCTTGGTAAAGTCTTCCTGTCCTGTCCTTCTATACATGCTTTGAAGACCCAAACAGACCACCCAGCACTGGATGAAGAGCATCTCAGCGTGACCTCAGCAGAAGTAAGGAGTACTTTCAGGAGGATCAACCCTCACAAAGCAACCGGCCCAGACAATATCCCCGGGAATGTATTGAAAGAATGAGCAGATCAGCACTGCGAGGAGCTGGCTGACATCTTTAACATCTCACTTACCCTGGAGACAGTTCCCATCTGCCTGAAGACAGACACCATCATCCCAGTCCCAAAAAGCTCTAAAGTGTCTGGTCTGAATGACTATCGGCCAGTGGCCCTCACCTCAATAGTCGCTAAATGCTTTGAAAAACTGGTCATGATCCACATCAAAACAACCATCAACATGAACAAGGACCCTCATAAGTATGCATACCGCAAGAATCGCTCAACAAAGGATGCCATCTCCTCTGTGGTCCTCACTGCGCTCAACCACCTGGAGTAGAAGGACTCCTACGTCTGTATGCTTGCGTCCGTATGCACTTTGTCTGCCTTCAACACCATGATCCCCCAAACCCTGATGGACAAACTATTCACATTAGGACTAAGCCCCTCCATTTGCAACTGGGTACTAGACTTCTTAACAAATAGACCACAGTCAGTGAGGATCTACAACTTCTCCTCCTCCACCTTAACCCTCAGCACTGGCGCTCCTCAAGGATGTGTGTTGAGCCCTCTCCTGTTTTCTCTGCTTGCGTATGATTGTGCAGCTGCCCATCCAGGCTGTCATATTGTAAAGTTTGCAGATGATACAGCTGTGATGGGATGCATCACAAACAATGACGAGTCCAGCAACAGGCAGGAGGTGGAACACCTGGAGAGCTGGTGCAAAGAAAATAACCTTCACATCAATGTGAAGAAGACAAAGGAGATGACTGTGGACTTCAGAAGGAACAAACACACCTACATCCCCCTGAACATAAGAGGATCTGCGGTGGAAGTGGTCTCCAGCTACAAGTACTTGGGTGTACACATGAATGATAACCTCAGCTGGAGCAACAACACCACCAGCCTGATCAAGAAAGCTCATCAGAGACTCTACTTCCTCAGACGGCTGAGATGAGCTGGTCTGGGAAGCTCAGTCCTCACCTCCTTCTACAGGTGTGCAGTGGAGAGCATCCTGTGCTCCAGCATCAACGTGTGGCATGGAGGCTGCACAGCTGCAGAAAGAAAATCTTTACATAGAGTGGTGAAGGCTGCACAAAAGTCTGTTGGAGCCAGTCTCTTCACCATCACAGACATCTACACCTCCAGATGCAGGAAGAGAGAAACTTGCATCATGAAGGACCTCACTCACCCAGCACACACACTTTTGCCCCACTCTCCTCAGGAAGGAGGTTGAGTAGCATTAAGTGTAGAACCACTGGACTGAGGAACAGCTTCTACCCTGAGGCTGTTAGACTCATGAATATCTAACCAGACTAATCACTGTGAAATATCACATCATGTTGCTGCTGATCTGTTTCATATTGATGTGCTCATTCGTGTTCATCTGCTCACACAGACTCATGTTCGTGCTGCTGTTCAAAGTAATGTTTTTATGCTATTAGTCTTAGTGTATTTTTAGTTAATGTTTTTCTTAGTTCATATCTTAGAACTTATTTCTGTTTTTCTTTTACATTTTATTGTTGGATGTAACTGGGACCCTGTGTACGTAATCTCGTTCCATCATATGTACCACATGTGGTGCGAATGACAATAAAGAATCTCTGACTCTGACTGACTCTGTGCACGCTCCAGCGGCCACCATTTGGCAACCCATCAATTTAAGGCACAACACCGGCTCACATTTCCGGGTTGTCAGCGGTGACGCGTAATAGATATGACGTATACGGTGAAGTGACATGGTTATGGATTTTTCCACTTTTTTAGATAAATATGGACGGATGCAACTTATAGATGATATCCAACTTCATTGCTCTTTCAAAGATGGTGAGTTTCATAAATTAGAGTCTTTAACAAACTGTTTAGCTAGCATTAAGCAATGGTTAAACAACAATTACCTGCAAATGAACTCCGATAAAACTGAAACTCTGATTATTGCGCCAGAAAATAAGGTTCCTCTAATTCAGGGGTCACAAACCTTTTCAAAACTGAGAGCTACTTCGTGGGTATGGAGTCATACAAAGGGCACCAGTTTGATAAACTCTTTGGAAATAACAAAGCGTAAATTGAAAAAAATGTATAATAAACATATTTTTAAAGGTCCACTGACATGAATTTTTTACTATTCATAAAATTGCTCAAAATATATATATATTTTATCATTTAAATATGTTTGTTTTTTCAAACAAAATGCTAAATCACTTTAATTTTGCTTTAAAAGTGATTTTTAACTTCAAGCCGTGTTTAATCATGGGAAATCCGATTACACTCAAACGCACCATATGTGATGTCACACTGGGCAGAGGGCTGTGGTGTCTTTAAAGCTGCTATATGTAACTTTTCTAACAATATATTTTTAACATATTTCTTCACTCTGTCACTAGATTGATGTTAGAGAGGTAATCTCTGAAAAAAACTAAAAAAAAATATTGTCCCCTTGCTTCTCCAGGTGGTAAATAAGCATTTCTAAAAAGAAAAAGTGACCCACCATTTTCCAGCCAATAAAAACAAAGTTTGTAACCAGCCAATAAAAACCGAGCTTGAATTTGAATCAGCCAATAAAAACAGAGCTTGAATTTGAAATTCAACAGTCCACAAGGGGGCAGAGCCAGATATGGCTCTGAGGGGGAGGGATCAGAATGCTTTGCTTGTTGAAATTTTTTCTAAGTGCTGCAGTTCTACAGAAACTGCAGACTGAACCTTTAATAGCGGACAATTTAAAACTGGACGAATTTAGCAATCTATGTGAAGATTTGAGCTATTTGTCTTCATTTTGGGAAGCAGAAAATAGTTTGGGTGATGGAACAAGAAACAACAGGATCTAATTTAGGTCTGATTCTGTATCAGACTTCCTTCATGTCGAGCTGCTCATACCTGCGCACTGTGACAAGCCCAGAGCTCTGCCCGTTGTGACATCACAGATGGTGCGTTCGTGTGTAATCGGATTTCCCATGATTAAACACGGCTTGAAGTTCAAAATCACTTTTAAAGCAAAATTAAAGTGATTTATCATTTTGTTTGCAAAAACGAACATATTTAAATGATAAAATATATATATTTTGAGCAATTTTATGAATAGTAAAAAAATCATGTCAGTGGACCTTTAAGAACATATTTTTAAGATAGACATTTTAAAATATATAAATACAAAAAAAGAATAACAACTGAATAAAATGAAATTTTAAATGCAGCTAAATAGTGAGTTGTGTTATTTTTACAACAGGTCCGAGGGCACCTCAAATGGCCCTTGGGGGCACCCGGGTGCCCGCGGGCACCGTGTTGGTGACCCCTGCTCTAATTGAACCGTTTATTGGTGTTTTAGGTCCATTTGTCCAGTCCAGCCTTAGAAACATGGGTGTCACTTTTGACTGCAATGTCTTTGAAACAACTGACTAGGGACTGCCTTTTCCATCTTAGGAACATCTCTAACCTGAAAAACTTCCTGTCAAAAGCCGAACTTGAAATGGTCGTTCATGCGTTTTTCTTCTTCTCGCTTGGACTACTCTAACAGCCTATTTACATGTTTAAATAAGAAGAAACTGGACCGTTTTCAGGTTGTTCATAATTCAGCAGCAAGACTGCTAGTTAACATAAACAAACAAGCACATATCACACCCATTTTAGCTTCCCTTCACCGGCTCCCAGCTTATTTTAGAATAAACTTAAAAATTCTGGTTCTAACTTTTAGAGCCTTGAGCAAGCTCCCTCGTATATCTCAGACTTGATCCAGCTTCACATACCGTCTTGCAGTTTGAGGTAATCAGATCAGAGGTTGTTGGTGGTACCCCATACACAATTTAAATCCCAAGGAGATCGACCTTTCCAATCAGATGCACCCTGGCTCTGGCATGCACTCCCCCAGTCTTTACGCTAGGGCAGGGCCATATCATATTGTTCACGATAATACCGGTTAAAAAAAAGGCTTGTCCCGGAAAATAAATATCATGCTGATTTCCTGATGGAATTACGTCAGTGTTTGCCCCGCCCCGTTAACAGAACCAAGTGCGCTGAACTACCGAACCGAACTGCGCACCCCTCGATCCACCTGTCGGTACTGGCGTAATGCTAATTAGCTGCGCACAATACTAGCTAGTTAAAATGCTAAAAGCAAACAACGCGCGGCTCGGCTGTGTTTCTCCATCCAGCTCTAAACTGCGGGTACAGACAGTGACAGCTCAACTGTCTCTCCCTCGCCCCCACCAGCCTCGGCTTTTATCTCTCTCCCCACCCCGCTCTGGGTTGCTCGTGCGAGCGCAGCAGCTGGGTCCCCCCGCAAATATGCACAGCTATGTCTCTTTAGTTTAGTTTAGTTCCACAGTCCATGGACAAATTAACAGGTGATCAGAAACAGAGCACCAGAGAAATGGATCATTCCTGCAGGAACAGAGGAAGCTGAAACACCAACAAGCTTCAGGGTCAGCTGATCACGTTGTTACAAATTTTGAAAGTTGCAGCTCATTTAAAGGCAACATATATTTTGCCAGGGCGGCCGTGGTGTAGTGGTAAGGGCAGTCGTCTCCCGATCGGAAAGTTGGCGGTTCGACTCCCGGGACCCGCACCATGTGTCGTTGTGTCCTTGGGCAAGACACTTAACCCTGAGTTGCTCCCGGTAGGACTGGAAAGCACCTTGCATGGTAGTCTGCCGCCACCGGTTTATGAATGTGTGTAGCATTCAATATGTGTAGCACTTTGAGATTTTCAGTAATGAAAAGTGCTTTATAAATTGAATTCATTATTATTGTTATTATTATTATATTTTGTTATGTTACATTTATGCTCAACAAATCTTAAGCTTAATTTTATTTAGTTATTTTGGGAACTGCACCTGCACTTTAGTTTTTGTGGTGGATTTATTGATCTATATTTTGTGCAGACTTTTTCTATCTAAATAACAGAAGGACAATTTTTATTTGTATACTTTGAGATTGAATACTTTACTAAATAAAGTAATTAACCCTTGTTTATGTTTTAGTTTTTATTACTGCAAAGCAACATGTTAAGTTAATTTTGTCAAATAACTATGATTTCAGTTTTTTTTTTTAAACGAAATGTATCGTTGTCGTCAGAATGCTCTGAAATATCACAATATTATATTTGAGCCATATCACCAGGGGCGGGCGGCCAATAGGGGGCGCTCGGGCGCCGCCCCTCTGGAACTTCTGGACCATTTTAAAATTGAAGACTTTAATATTTTTTTTTATAATAATGAAATAATAAAATAAAAATATTTCGAAATACATGCATATATGTTTTTAGTTGTGTAAGATAAATAGTTTACGAGTAATGATGAGTTATATTGTTTGTTTCAAAAAACGTTTTCTGATTGGTGACGTATTTCCTGTTTGGGGCGCTCTTATCTGATCCATTGACTCTAATTATAACTGGCGCATGCGTACTGATGCCCCCACGTTACAAAACAATGGGATAAAGCTGGGCGCAGTTTTCACCGCCCTGAAGACGTCTATCGTGAGCTCTGCCTACCGATTGCTGTTTCCGGCGTTTATTTTATTTTATTTTTTGTCTGGAAAATTTGCAGTGTGTCAGTGACTCAAGCAGGCTTGCTCAGGTAAGTTTTGAAAGCCCTTTATCTAATGTCTATTTGCATTTCTGGCTGATATGCCTCTCAATTTTATTGCTGTTTGTGAAAAAAGCCTTTTGTTAATCTAAACATGGCAACAGGTTAGTTTGTTAGCTAACATGCTAATGCCTTTATCTAATGATGATATTATATTACCATTCCTGACTGATATCTTCTCCACTTTTAGGTGACTCTGAGTCTGTTTGTGATAAAAGCCTTCAGCTGACTGTTAATCTAAAAGTGGCAAGAGATTAATTTGTTAGCTAACATGCTAATGCCTTTATATAAGGCTGATATTATATTACCATTCTTGACTGATATCCTCTCGACTTTTAGGTGGCTCTGTGTCTGTTTGTGATAAAAGCCTTCAGCTGACCGTTTCTAAAAGTGGCAACTGGTGAGTGAGTTTGTTTTGTTCTTTTTTGTTTGTGGAGTTAGCATGCCAGTGCAGGTTATTGTACAGTATTGGACTCTGATGGCTACATTTATTTTAATTTGCTTATAAAAAATGATCAGACATTAATAATTTATATACTAAATGTCACTTGTGGTGTTTTACTATTTCTTAACACTGTATTGATCTGGAGAATGAAAATAAAGCCTCTTGCAAGTTACTAGCTCTTATTAACATTGAAACATTTAAGGTACATTTATATGGTGAAATGTTATATATGCTAAGGTGCATTAGGAGTCAGGACCTTTAATATTAGGAATATTTAAGAGAACCGGTACTGAAAAAAAAGATTGATTCTATTTATTTGCTCTCCATTGCACACCTGTAGAAGGAGGTGAGGTCTGAACTTCTCAGAGACCAGCTCATCTCAGCCATCTGAGGAAGTAGAGTCTCTGATGACCTTTCTTGATCAGGCTGGTGGTGTTGTTGCTCCAGCTGAGGTTATCATTCTAAGTACAGTACTTGTAGCTGGAGACCACTTCCACCGCAGAGCCTCTTATGTTCAGTGGGTGTGGTTGTTCCTTCTTAAGTCCACAATCATCTCCTTTGTCTTCTTCACATTGATGTGAAGGTTATTCTCTTTGCGCCAGCTCTCCAGGTGTTCATCCTCCTGCCTGTAGCTGGACTCATCATTGTTTGTGATGCATCCCATCACCGCTGTATCATCTGCAAACTTTACAATGTGACAGCCTGGATGGGTGGCTGCACAATCATATGTGAGCAGAGTGAACAGGAGAGAGCTCAACACACATCCTTGAGAAGAGTCAGTGCTGAGGGTGATGGTGGAGGAAGATAAGTTGTGGATCCTCACTGACTGTGGTCTGTCTGTTAAAAAGTCTAGTACGGTACCCAGTTACTCAGTAAGTACTCAGTTACAGACCTGTACACTCAGTTACAGACCTGTACACTCAGTTACAGACACTCAGGTACAGACCTGTACACTCAGTTACAGACCTGTACACTCAGTTACAGACATGTACACTCAGTTACAGACATGTACACTCAGGTACAGACATGTACACTCAGGTACAGACCTGTACACTCAGGTACAGACCTGTACACTCAGGTACAGACCTGTACACTCAGGTACAGACCTGTACACTCAGGTACAGACCTGTACACTCAGGTACAGACATGTACACTCAGGTACAGACCTGTACACTCAGGTACAGACATGTACACTCAGGTACAGACATGTACACTCAGGTACAGACATGTACACTCAGGTACAGACCTGTACACTCAGGTACAGACATGTACACTCAGGTACAGACATGTACACTCAGGTACAGACATGTACACTCAGGTACAGACCTGTACACTCAGGTACAGACATGTACACTCAGGTACAGACCTGTACACTCAGGTACAGACTCATCTGTATTCCTTGGCATTTGATCCAAGCAGAGTCTGAGAACAAATTTTGAGCAGATTTTATTGTTGTTGTGTTAACTTTATTATGTTTTAGTGGCACTAGATGCATTTTACTCTTTTATTTTTATCTGTTTTAATTGTAAAATTAAAACACCATCTGAGATGTTGACTTTTATTCATTTTAGTCGCTTGTATTATCTGATTGTATGATTGCTAAACTTTTATTATGTGACTTTTAATCATTTTTATTACCTGACTATGATTGTTTTGTTGTGTGTACAGCACTTTGATCCTGTAGTTGTTTAAAGTGCTCTATACATAAAGCTGGTATGGTAAAGACTAGGGCTGGGCGATATGGAAAAAATCATATATCACGATATGGACTTTTTTATATCACGATAACGATATATATCACGATATATACAACACGATGTGTGTGTGTGTGTGTGTGTGTACAGGAAAAATTTGGACCAAAGTTTTTTTATTTTATTATTTTACTACAGATAGTTACAATTATAAGAATGTGAACAAAAAGAACAAGGAAATTTGGACCAAAGTAGAAACTAGATCTACCTTAATTCAAGGAGTACGATTATGGAATGACTTAATGACAAATGTTAAGGAAGCCAAATCATTCCTTGTATTTAAGAAACTGGTAAAAAATGAATTGCTAAAAAAATATAAATGAATCTAATTTAATGTGTGATATATGTGAATTGAAAATTGACTGAGTTATTTACTTATTTTGTTATTATAGAAAATATTGTTTGAACTGTTATTAGATGAATAAGGAGCAGATTTAATAAGATTTATTCTTCATCTGCTACCTTTCATTTCATTTTTTTTTTATTATGAATACGTTAATTGTTGTATTTCATATTATAAAATGAATAAACTAACAAACAAACAAACAACTCCTTTTCTACTTTGGTCCAAATTTTTCCTGCAGGTGGCGGTAAAACAACAGCTGCTAATGAAACTCACGAAGAAGAAATCCGCTCTGAAGTTTGAGTAAACAAAGCAAGAAACAGAAAAGAGAAAACGTTGCGTTTGATTGCGGTTCTGTTGTGTCTCTGGTCTGTTTTGTATTGGTTAACTGGACCCGAGTTCGGACTCGGTTGGACTCTGGGTTCGTGTCCTCTGGACCCATTTTGTCTCCGAGTTTCAGCGGAGCGAAATAATGGAAGCTAACAAGGTGAGCTTCCCCCTCTTTTTGGTAAAAGTTATTCTTCTTGGGCTGCCTGTGCAGCTGTTTTCTCCTTGTTGAGACACCGGCTTCATGCGCCTGCGGCTCTGTTGCTCTCGAGTTTAACAACGTAAAGCATGTGTCGCAAACCCGCGCGTGCGTCAAACATAAAGCAGCGCCGTCATCTCGCAAAACCACATATGAAGCTTCTTTGCGACAGTTATTTTTTTATTCTTATTTATCACGATAGAGACGATAGAAGGAAAGTAGCACGATAGACACGTTTCTATCGTCCCCACGATATATATCGTCATATCGCACAGCCCTAGTAAAGACATTTGGTCAGCTTTTGTTATGTGCCCTGATGCATGCTCAATAATCCAGGTATAAAAATCTAAAAAAGCTAAGTCTGGTCCTCTGGACATTCAAAAAACAAAACAAAGCAAAAAATTGTAGAAATGTGGTTCAAACAGGTTATTTCACTGTGAGAAGGTGCTATTTATAAGACTGAGCTGAATACAGCATCTCAGACTGAAGAAGTCTTGACTTGGGATTAAAAAATGATGTACTCGTTCAACCTCTAAATCCACCCGACTAAATTTGACTAAAGTCTGAGATGCTGTATGAGTAGAGGTTGAACGAGTACATCGTTTTTTAATCCCATGTCAAGACTTCTTCAGTCTGAGATGCTGTATTCAGCTCAGTCTTATAAATAGCACCCTCTCACAGTGAATCAACCTGTTTGATCCACATTTCTACAAATTTTTGCTTTGTTTTGTTTTTGAATGTCCAGAGGACCAGACTTGTATTTTTAAGACTTGTTATGTGCTTTATTGACCACTAGATGGTGTGCCCCCATGAAAAAAAAAAACAGCAGCCGCCACTGCATATCACCCACACAGCCTTAATTCTATAGATGCTTTTAAAAAACATCTGAAGACTTTCCTTTATAAACAGGCTTTTAGCTAATACCTTTTTTCTACATGCACCTTTTGTATCTATGAGAAGTGCTATACAAATAAACATTACTTACTTTCTTATAGGGCGGAGCGACGTGTACGGTGGAAAATACAATAGTTTAATGTACTCTTAATAATTTCTCACCCTGCAGAAATCTATACAAAACATAATCAAGAACTACCGGTAATTGAATCATGTATAGTATTTTGCGATTTTACATGTTTTGAATTAAAAAAAATTACTGACTTCTGCATGACAACGTCTTAATATTTTTGGTACTAAAAGTTGAATTTGACATAAAATCAGTGGCTGTTTGTGCAAACAGGAGCCAAAGAGATTAGGTTTGATCCATCCTGAGGTTGCTCACAGAGTTTGGAAGGATGCCTAGAAGATGTTCTTTGTGACACTCTCACTTTTCTTTTGGCTTGTTGTCTCTTTCTCTGCAGAACGCCCAACGATCCCAAATGCAGTTTTGGAAAAAACACATTAGTGCAGTAAAGGTTGTGGTGAGTCATACTCAGTAATCGGGGTCCAGATGGGTGGGACTGGATGATGAAGATTTTAAAAACGTTTTGCTCCACGCTGTAGACCTGCACTGTTTCAACACACACCCATAATTAAAACTTACTCAAGCCCTTTATTTAGTTCCCCACTAAGCTGACTATGGTGATAACTCAGAAGAGGCTTGCTAGGTACAGTAACTTAAAAGTCCTTTATTTTTATTTCAATATTTCCAATTTTAAAAGTATATTTATATCTTCAGATTAAAAAAACAAAAAACATAAAAATGTGTCATGAGGATGGAGTGTCAAAGTACAGTTTCTTTTGTTTACTTTAAATTTGACTTCCAGTGAGTAAAAAAGGGATCTTGATTAATAGTCCCTCAAACTTTCCAAAGTTTTTTTTTTTTTTCAATTCTTAAAAATGTTTTCAGGCTTTTGTACAGACGGTTGTGATCAGGATCAGGTCCTCCAAATCCGAGGCCATGGTCTTGAGCCGGAAAAGGGTAGCATGCCCTCTCCGGGTCGGGGATGAGGTCCTGCCCCAAGTGGAGGAGTTTAAGTATCTCGGGGTCTTGTTCACGAATGAGGGAAAACTGGAGCAGGTGCAGCATCCGCAGTGAAGCGGGCGCTGTACCGGTCTGTCGTGGTGAAGAGAGAGCTGAGTCGAAAGGCAAAGCTCTCAATTTACCGATCGATCTACGTTCCCACCCTCATCTATGGTCATGAGCTTTGGGTTGTGACCGAAAGAACAAGATCTCGGATACAAGCGGCTGAAATGAGTTTTCTCCGCAGGGTGTCTGGACTCTCCCTTAGAGATAGGGTGAGAAGCTCAGTCATCCGGGAGGGACTCGGAGTAGAGCCGCTGCTTCTCCACATCGAGAGGAGCCAGTTGAGGTGGCTCGGGCATCTGGTTAGGATGCCTCCTGGACGCCTCCCTGGTGAGGTGTTCCGGGCATGTCCCACCGGGAGGAGACCCAGAGGAAGACCCAGGACACGCTGGAGGGACTATGTTTCTCGGCTGGCCTGGGAACGCCTTGGGATTCCCCCAGAGGAGCTGCTCCAAGTGGCTGGGGAGAGGGAAGTCTGGGCCTCCCTACTTAGGCTGCTACCCCCGCGACCCGACCCCGGATAAGCGGACGAAAATGGATGGATGGATGGATGGTTGTGATCAGAAGTTACCATCCGCTCATCCTGGACATAAATGTCATTCATTTGATTTTAATGATTCATCTGAACCATTTTGTTTCCATGGTGGACAATTAGACAATAACTTCAGTGAGTTTTAAAAACAAGAACTGACGGAACAAACTTCATTTTTGTGAGTTGATTTTCTCTAGTCCACACATGCTCAAAGATACAACACCATACACCCCCACTAACATTTGATCAAATGTCTCCTGGGAAGTGTCATCTGGACCATGAGCTTTTTGTCCCCGTCAACAAACTTCTCATGAGTTCTAGCTCAGCTTTTTCTCAGCAGACTTGGTAGACCTCATTTGTGCTTTTTTTGTTGATCATCTCAGTCCATGGTGATGTGAAGCTGGCTTCACTGTGGATAGGGACTCTGGTGATGCAGCAGGTTCCAGTTCATGGAAGACTTGAGCTTCGGTGGTTCATGGGTGTTTCTTTCAAACAAGTTATGTTCTATGGTCTGGAGACAGAGACATGGACAAAAAGGAAGGAGACAGAACTGGAAGTACCAGAAATGAAGATGTTGGGGTTCTTCTTAGGAGTGACAAGGATGGCGAAGATTAGGAATGAGATCATCAGTGGTATAGCACAGGTTGAACAACTGGGAGATAAAGTTAGAGAGGATACACTGAGATGGTTTGGGGTTTGGACATGTCTATAGGAGGGACAGTGGGTATACTGGTAGAAGGATGTTAGAAATGCAGCTGCCATGAAAAAGACAAATAGGAGATGTATGGATGCAGTTAGAGAAGACATGGAGGTAGTTGGAGTGAGCACAGAGTGAGATGGAGGAGGATGACTCACTGTGGTGACCCCTGAAGAGCCAGAAGAAGAAGAAAACGAGATCTAATGAGTGTTGTCAAAGAGAAATCAGCTGCAGTGAATCAAGATCATATTTGAGAAGTGAATGGACCTTGTCCAGTTCAAGGTAGAATTAATTTAAAGATTCAGGTGTGTGTGTGTGTGTACATATTTGGCCTTGTATGTACAATACACTTTTGAGCTTCCGTGGATCAGAGAGAACCCACAATAAAATCAAATCTGCTTTAAAGATCATTGAAGTTGTATGTTTACTCTCTCTCTTTAGGACCTTGTAAATATTGTAATTACATTTTCACTTTTTTGGTACTTTATTTTGTACCCTTATTGCATACTTTAGTATGTTCTTGTTTGTTTGTTCTTTGTTTTTAGTGAGTCAGATCGGTTCTTCTCATCCTGAGCATCTCATTGTACTGTTAACCTGCATATGACAAATAAACATAACTTGAACTTGAACTTGTTGTAAATCGTTCCACCATTTTGATCAACTTTCTGGAACCATATGATTGTCCAGAAGGACTAAACGATCCGGTCGCAAACAGAAAGCAGCCCAATCAAACCCCAATTAAATTAGTCCTGCACCGCAATAAACATTTTAATGTTTCTGTCCACACCTGGCCTGTTTTGGACTTAACTGTTGGTATTTTTATATCTTGTATGATTCATTGTGTATGTTCTTTTGTATTGAAACTCTGGCACAATTTCCTGCAGGATCAATACAGTTCTATCTTATCTTATCTTGTATTATCTTATCTTATCTTGTATTAACTTATCTTATCTAACAGAAGCGTGGTCTCATTCTGAATTTGACAGCACAGAGAAAATGCTGAGTCTGCACAACATGTATAAAGTTCCTGCGAACAAGGGAAACACAATGAATCTATTAAAAATGTGTGCCACTCATTAACCTCAAACTGAGTCAAGAACATGTAGGTCTTTGGGCGAACTGATTAGCTTGACTTCTTACCAGTCAAACGTATACTGTAATATCAACGTCATCTCAGCTCGTAAAAACTAGAAACAGTCTAAATGTCGGTGTGTCTGTGCTGCAGCTTGTACGACGCTCGGGACATGACTATTGAATGTTGAACTTGTTAAAACCAGTTAAACTCCTTGTAAAACAGGAAGAAGAAAAAAACTTATTCCTACAAAAATCCTGAAATATCCAGTAATTATCATAGTCTTTGGGAACACCAATCTGTAATATTTACAAATTAGGAATTTATTTTTAAATTTTTGATTAATGTAGAATACAGAATGGATTTAGTGCCTTAGCTTTATTTATGTGTTTATTTATTTGTTACCGTGCATTATTGAATGTTGAACTTGTTAAAACCAGTTAAACTCCTTGTAAAACAGGAAGAAGAAAAAAACTTATTCCTACAAAAATCCTGAAATATCCAGTAATTATCATAGTCTTTGGGAACACCAATCTGTAATATTTACAAATTAGGAATTTATTTTTAAATTTTTGATTAATGTAGAATACAGAATGGATTTAGTGCCTTAGCTTTATTTATGTGTTTATATATTTGTTACCGTGCATTTATTTTCATACTTTTTCTTCCTTTCATAGTGGATGTGTTAAAAAACGAGCAATAATGCTCCTGATTTTACTTGTTGTGAAGTTAATTTAGTTCATAGCAATGTATTTAGTTCATTCTTGACACAATAAAAAGGTGCAATATCAAAAACGACAACTCTGAGCATCTGTAATTGTAGTAATCATAAAAAAATAAATAAAAATAAATAATGTTTCACCAGCACTTTGAAAGCTTGAGTTCTTTTCCAAATTGGTGTGACACAAAATTATGTTATTGAGGAGAAAATATGTACGATGTTATCATATAAAGAGTTGGAAATGTGTATCTTTAAGTCCTGTTTGGTGTCCGTCTTTTCCAGATTATAAAAAAATGTTTCTTTTTCACATCTACAGCATCTGAAAACATTAGAATATCTTGAAAAAGTTCAATTGTTTTTGTCAGTTATTTCAGAAAAGTGAAACTCATGTTTTATATAGATTCACTACTCATAGAGTGAAATATTATCTCTTGTGATTTTGATGTTTATGGCTTATAAATAATGAAAAACCAAAACTCTGTGTCTCAGAAAATTAGAATATTGTAAAGAGGTTCAGTTTTGTAAACTCCTGGTGTCTCACCCTAATCAGCTGATTAACTCCTTTGAGCTACAAATGTCTCGTTCCTCAAGTCAAACCATGCCTGAACCAGAGACATCAGAAGTGTCTTACCTGCTGAGGATACAAAGAACTGGACTCAGTGGTCCAATGTTCTCTTTTCAGAATAAAGTAAATGTTCATGTCATTTGTAAATCAAGGTCCCAGACTCTGGAGAAAAGAGTAAAGAGACACAGAAAACATGTTGCATGAATTCCAGAGTGACGTTTCCACTGTCAGTGATGGTTTAGGTCCATGTCCTCTGCTGGTTCTGGTCCACTGAGTTTTCTGAGGTCCAAAGTCAACGCAGCATCTTCCAGGACATTTTAGAGCTATTCCTGCTTCCTTCTGCTGACAAACTTTATTGAGATACTTAATTCCTTCTCCAGCAGGACTTGGCTCTAGGCCACACTGTCAATTGTACAAAAAGCTGACTGTGGAATATTTTCATTTTCTGAGACACTGAATTTAGTTTTTTAGGGATGCACAGTATTGGATTTTTGGCCGATATCCAATATGCCAATATGTTAAAACTTATTTGGCTGATAACCGATACTGATATTTTATATACTTACCTTGGTCAGAACATAGTCCTCTTATTTAGGCTTATTTGATACAAAAATGGTGCAACAGCTGTAAGAGCTGGTAACATATATTCAGTAACAGCCATATGCACGTTAACTTATCTAAAAAAAGCTAAGTCTGGTCCTCTGGACATTAAAAAAATAAAATAAAAAAATAAAAACTGTAGAAACGTTTCGTCTTTCGTCCGAAAGACGAAACGTTTCTACAATTTTTTTTGCTTTTTTTTTTTGAATGTCCAGAGGACCAGACTTAGCTTTTTTAGATTTTCTACCTGAATTATTGAGCATGCATCAGGGCACTTTAACTTATATTAAATGAAAAGTGTTAAATGTTATTTATTAGCATTAGTCACCTGTGGAGGCTTGTTCCAGGTTTCTAGCTGCAGTGTGGGATCCTCTGCACTCCTGTGCATGAAGGACAGCCTACGTTCAAAGTTTTTGTCTATCCATTGTGCCATAAGACTAATCAGGCTAACGGGGCTAACACGATGTCTAAATGTCTGTGATAAAACTCACCCAAGTGCTATTAGCTATTAGCATCTCAATGATCTTGGAAATGACAGCTTGTAACTCAGGTTAGGCTATGCCGGGAAAAATATCTCCGAATGGGGGACGATGTAGCGAAGCTCAACGTAGTCCATAAATCTTTGGGATCCGATATCCTCACTAACGGAAAAAAAAAACTTCCACACCGCCGACATTTTGAATTTTCCTCTCCGCAGTGAAATAAGGTAGACGTGTGTGATGTCATCACGTTGTGCTGGTGCTGCAGACCTCCTTGTCACTGGGTTGGCACACAAAAACAGCGTGTTTTATATCGGTGAGTTATTTTGATGGAATGGCCGATGTCTGATATTTAACTTTAATACTAATATTGTCCGATAATATCGTGCATCCCTAGTTTTTTTTTATTATGTGTAAACCATAATCATCAAATTACAAGAGATAAGGGCTGGAAGTAGTTCACATTAATGTGCAATGAATCTACAGTATGTAATAAATGAGCTCCACATTTTTAAACAATTAACTAAAGTAATTAAACTTTTTCACGATATTCTAGTTTTTTGAGCTGCACCTCTACGTAACATTTGTAACCAAAACATTTATTAAAAAGTCCAGTAAAATTGCACACCTACTGGTTTAAAAACAAAACCAAAGGGCACGAGTTGAAAGCTTCATTCCTTTGGTCAGTGGCTGCCACACAGTTCAGTTCAAACAACCTTCAGTAACACAATCTCTGGCATTCCCCAACGTTTCCTTATTTTCTTAACACTCGGAAACTGCCCCATCATCGAACGAGTGGCTGTCGAACACAAATAGATGGCCAGGGAAAGAAAAGAAGAAGAAGAAGAAGAAATAAACAGGAAATAACTTAAAAAAGGAAAATGGAAAGTACCTTTCTTGTGAGTAGCTTCACTTTTGGAGCCTTTGGGGTCTAATAAAGAAAAGATCAGAATTAAACACAGCATATACTAACACCACCTTACCAACTACACGTTGTTTGTCCTCGTTAAGGAAAACAACTGCTTCTTCTATCAAGGAGCAAACAAGACAAAGGCTCGATTATCTAAGGTGTCGCACTGCTGCCAACACTCAGCGAGGGGGAGTGTGTGGTAGAGGGGGAGACTTAGGGGGGACGGGGGGAAGGAGGAGGGCAACATACTGTGAAGGCAACAGCAGGAAGGAGGGTTGCAACGAGCCTGTACAGAATCTATTGCCATACTGCAGCGGGCGGGAGCGAAGAGGTGATGCACTGAGATGAAGAGGAGGGTAGCAATGCGGCTCTATCAACAGGAGCTTAAAGAAGATAGAAAAATGCACTAAAGGAGATGCACGAGACCAAGAGCATAAAGAGGAAGAGGAGGGTGGGGAAGATGCAAAGACTACATGTCAAACTGGCTTCATTAGGATTCCTGCCTTGATTGGCGTTCGTAACAAACAACTTTGTTTTAGGTGGAATCTTATAAAACAACATATTAATAGACTCTGTGTCCGCTCAAATGTTTCACTCCAGCAGCAACCACAAAACTAACAAATGATCCTCAAATGTGAGATGAGACTCCGTGTCACACTTTAATGG
>JBBPBX010016588.1:18593-36114 GCA_038048925.1 Garcialebias charrua | reverse complement strand
TTAGTCTGTTTTGTTTATTTTTGATAAACTCAGGACTCTAGAAGGCTTAGAAAATTCTTCAGACTTTTTATCACATCATGTATGTTGCTTGTTCTGATGCAGTGGTTGTTTTGTAGTGCTTTGAAACAACACCGTTTTATACCCATGTCTTTGCTTTTTTTTTTAAAGTTATTGTTTATAATCTTTTTTCTTTTTGTGAGTCTGTGCTGCCTTTTATTTTCACCTTTATAAACATGTGAGAGTGTATTTAAATGGTTTATTAAAAACAAGCGATCAAAATGCTATCAAATGTCTTTACATTTTATGCATAAAAACTCATACCTCTTGCTAAATGTGGCACAGTTTGGAATAATTTTCTAAATATCAATTCATTTTTCAGAGGCTATTTTTAAACGTTTTGTTTTATTTGCACCCACATGTAATTGAACTACTTTTAAGATTTTTTGTTTGTAATAAATAAACAAAAGTAGTTACAGGAAGCAACGAGATCTCTCCTGAAACCAGCAGCAGACTTGGAGTAAGATCAGCTTGATGAGAAATGTGGCAGATAATAAACAAAAGTAGCACTTTGTCGCCCTCTTGTGGCCGTTACCTGTTACTGAGGTTTCCTGGAATTGTCAGTTTGACAAAATTATATTCAGCAAGTAAAAACAAAATACAGTACAAAAGAAAATCGCTCTACAATTTTATGAACATATTTAATAATTTTAAGAAACAAATATGGCTTCAGCTTCATTAATCCTTTTTGGGGATCTGTTTTTAAGAAACTGCATTATTATGTATTTTAGTAAACATGCAGTTCAACTTTATATTAAATATGAGCAAACATCAGGAAACCTCAGTCCTCCAGACTAAGAAATAGACTTAATCTGTTTTACATTCAACTTTTAGAAATTTCAGTTAAGTCAAACTCAAGTGTATCTTGTGAAGTTAAACATGCGGTTTTGATAACTGAATGATTATTTAGTATGTTTAGTTTAACATGAAGGTGTCGTGTTTTCATTCAGATATTTGATTTGAACAAACAGGTTCATGTTTAGTGGGGTGACAGGAACTGCATTTAACTCTTTACCTGCAGATAAGTGAACTAGTAAATGAAGAGAAATTGTGAATTACAGTAGTAAACTTTAAGCTTTATATCAAATTGTTTTGCAGATTTTGGTGAATATTGTGTAACTTCCTTAAATCAATTACAACACTGATCAACCCTTTTGGATTTTGTGATTTAAAGAAAAAAGTAGTTAATTAGTTAGAAGCTTTAATCTTTGTAAAGAGTTTGACCAGAAGAGCCCAAATTCTGTAGAGATGTTAAACTGTAGTTAAATCTAATTTGAAATATCAGCAGCATATGGATGGAAGAAATGGTCTGTAAAGATGTGAAGCAGCTTGTTTCATGTCCACTGAGACACACAAAGTTCAGTTCACATGAAGCATTTCTTCTCCAGCAGATGTTTGTTACACATCATACCTGAATACTGTAAAGAAACAAAGTTATTGAATACAAATTTTATTTTTTACTGAAGATCATCACACTAATGTATAACTGGCATCATGGGTAAATGTGCAGTTTCACCTACAACAGGTCAAATGATTCTAAATTAATGCATAACATCTGTAAACTCAATTCAGTCAGGTAAATATAGAAAAAATACATCTAGTATAACATCTGGAGGTGACACTTTGTTCAGGCACATGAAATGAAATGAAGCCAATCTTTGGTAAAATAGCCTACACGTTTTTTTTAGATGGGCTGCAAAGGATGTTGAATATTCAGATAGACTGAACGGCCAATAAGAACTAATTATTACAAGAGTAAATTGTGAGACTTCCACCGTTGTTCAATCAAACTGGTTAATATTCAAAGACTATGGAGGAACTTTAATAGGGACTGCCACACTGCTGCTAAATTAAATTGTTGATTTGACAGTGCTATGTGTTGGGGTTCGCTCTCATCTACTGTACCTCTATACCAAATTTCACCTCAATATGCCCAAAACTTAATAAGTTAGTCATTTTTTCCCCATTTAGCTAAGGCAGTGAACTCACTGGCAGTCTGTAATATACATGCATGAACACTGCTGTATACATTACAGCAGCCATCTTGGATTTTGATTTAGATATTCAGTATGTGATGATGGGGAACGCTCTCAGTTATAGCCTCACCAAATTTCACCTCTACTTGTGTAAAAATAGCTGAGTTAAAGTCATTTAAATGTAGCTTTGGGGGCCATCTTGTATTTTTAAAATTGAATCCATTATTTAATGGGCATTGCTCTCTGGTACCAAAACACCAAATTTCAGCTGAATAGCTCTAAAAACAGCTGAGTTATCATATTTCTTTCTCTTTTAGCTACGGCGGCCATCTTGGATATTTGATTTGCATCAGGAAAGTATTACTCGCTCGCAGCAACGACCAGAGTAGATTTCAGCTCAATTTCTCAAAGAATGACTTGAGTTATATTCAGTTGTTTGCTGAGGTAGCTGTGGCAGCCATCTTGAATCAAAATGTCTCCAAACAATCAGTTCCACATCTGAGGTCGTTTTGATAAAACATTTCTGGGGGTACACTTTGAGATTCGGGCCGCATTAAAGTTGACAGAAGACTAAGATATAAAGTTAAGAAACCTGTTTCTAGGTGGATAATAATGTAGGTGCTGCCTTTACTAGGCAGTCCCCAAATAAAGAAATGTTACCTCGTTAACTAAGAATATTTGATAGAAATTAGGTAGATGACATTTGAAGATCTTGGATTATGATTTCCTTGGAACAAACTTCAGTTTTATTGGCTTAGTGGGTTGAAACTTCCAGTCAAACTCCAGTGGAATCTGAAGACAAGAAAAAAACAGAGAGGTATCAGTGACGTGACAGTTGAGCAGAGTCCAGCAGGGTGACTTCGTCTTACCGAAGTGTCTTTGCAGGTTTCCAAGGTGTAACTCTGCAGGAGGCGCACGATGACCATCTTCATGACGAGCATCGCGTAGCGCATCCCAACGCAGTTACGAGGGCCGAGGCCAAACGGCATGTAGGCGTACTGGTTCACTTCTGCCTCGTTCTCCTTACTGAACCTGCACGGACCGGATCAAGGTGTCAAACTGAGACGTTCCGGGCGACAAGAAAATAAAACGAGTCGTCCTCAAACAGAAACTGTAAAAATGCAGCATCGCCCTTAGCAAAAAGAAGTATACTTGAAGTATACTTTATCCAGTATACTTGAGTACAAGTATACTTCTCAATGTGTACTTGTAGTATATAAGTATACTTCATTGTACTAAATTGGGACAATTCAAGGTATACTTTAAGTAGCCTATACTAGTAGTACACTTTTTATTAGACTTCCAATGTATCGGTACTTATTGTGTAGGCTACTTCAAGTTCATATAGTTTATTGAAGTATACTTAAAGTATACTAGTAGTACACTTTTAATTATGGTAGACTTCCAATGTACTTATTGTGTACTTCTAGTCCATATTTTAGTTTATTGAAGTATACTTAAAGTATACCACTAGTATACTTTTCTTTATACTCCAAATGCACTTGTTATATACTAGGGATGGGGCCAATCCGATACCAGCATTATTTACATATCTGATTTTCCGATCAAACCTGCCGATATTTACGATACTTGATGTATGTCAGAGAGCACGTACTGTATATATTCAAAGTCAAAGTCAACTTTATTGTCAGAACTGCAATATGTAAAAGACATACACAGGATTGAAATTGTGTTTCTCTCAGTCCCTCGGTGCAACAGTAACCATTTAAACACTAAAACACTGAAACATTTAATAAACATAAGCATAAAATAGTAAAAGTGTAACACTGTCCTGAGTTTTTGCATAGTAGTATAAAAGTATGAAAATTTACACCAACACTAAAACACTAAACATTTAATGAACATAAGCATAAAATGAAATAATAAAAGTGTAATACTGTCCTGAGTTTTTGCATAGTAGTATAAAAAGTATAAAAAGTATATCTATAAAATAAACTGAAGGTTCTAGCATTGACATTTGCAAAGAGTGGCAAAGCAGCATATGAGTTAATGTACACAGTATATGTATGAGGTAGTTGATGTTGGTATAGAGGCAAAGTGGCATATGCAGTAAGGCACATTGGGCATCCTTAAATAAGGCTAGTCAGAGAATACTGTATATGTATTGCACCATACTCTGTGACTTCTGTCTTAACATTGTGTGAGATAAACCCGAAGCAGACACTCTGAGCCTCACAACAGGTAATACCCAAACTCTAATAGCATACAAGAGGCAGGTCTATATCACAGACGTCCTTCTGACTCATGGTGCAGCCCGGAACACTAAAATACTGCTAAGCATTATGGGAAATCAACACAGTCCACTCCCTATTTCTTAGTTTTGTTTTTGATTGTGGCACTATGAGTTGTAATTCTTGTTGGTTTTGATCAACAGATACAGATTTAAACTATGCATTGAATTTACATTTATAAATTCTTCTAATGTAGTTCATAAAAACTAAACTTCAAGTACACAGCCTTATTTTAAAGTATAAAATGAGTACTGTATACTCTATCTCAGATAAGTACCTAAAAAGTATACTTTAAGTCGGATAAGTACCTAAAAAGTATACTTGAAGTATACTTTAATATACTACTTTTTGCTAAGGGTTGTGTTCTTTGTCAATTTACCTCTCTGGTTTGAAAAGCTCAGGCGAGCTCCAAAACCGCGGGTCCTTGTGCAACAACTGCGTCGGAACCCCAACTAATGTTCCCTCAGGGATGGTGAGCCCATTTATCTGCACGGTCTTTTTGCAAATCCTCTCAAGCCGGGGTGCGGGGGTAATGAAGCGCATCGACTCGTAAATAACCTGGTCCAGGTACTGCAGATTACACAGGTCGGTGTACGAAATGGGAGTCTGGATGCAAGATTAAAAAGTGGGAGGTCAAAGGAGAGAAAAAGTAATGGATTCTAAGTAATGTATTGAACCATAAATGATAATTCAAGAACAGTTATTGTACATCTTCGTGCAGGCTAGCATCGATCTCTTCCTGTAAGGTCTGCATCACATCAGGGTTTGTGGCCAGATTGTAGAAAATCAAAGACAGGGTTGTACTGGTCGTCTCGTAGCCAGCGAAGATGAACATCAAGGCCTGAGACAAGATCTCATGTTCAGTCAAACCTGCAACACAAGCATCATAAAAACACATCACACTCGCGTCAAGGTCTCACTGCAAAGCTGAACTCTGGTTAAGCAGTGTTGATTCAGTCAACATGATTCAAGGAGGTGGTGAAATGAAAAGTGTTTGATTTAACCAAACATGCATTTTACTTTGGTATGTATTGTTAAAAACTGGGAAACAGCTGGTTGAGAAATAAATAACAATAAAAAAGGTTTAAAAACACAATACAGTAGTCCCTCACTTCTTGGTGGTTAGTTTTCGCGCACTCGCTATATCGCTTTTTTATTTTCAAAATAAGATTGGACTGTCACACAATTGGCTGATTGATTGATGAGCCGCAAGATCAGCATGAAAATTTTATTTAAAATGAAATATTTTAATAAATTATTTAGCACCTGCTGCACCTGTGTGCAGTCCACAGCTGCAGAAAAAGCTTCCTCCTGCAGCGTTCATATCTCCACTATGCAGTGGAGAAGTGGGCGTGGCCAAGAGTGCTAGCAGAGTGCAACCGGAGGCAGAGAGCTGAGATCATGACATGCTGTGCTCTTTTAGCGCGTTTAGAGTTTGGAAAATTGTTAGGAACATTGCAAGAGTGTGGAAAGGGGTTAAAATGCCTTAATATATACCTGTATATAAATACAAAAAAAACTACTGCTTACTACTACTTCTACTACTTCTACTACCATTTACTACCACCACCACTACTACTTCTACTACTACATCCCACAATAAACGAGGGACTACTGTACTCAGCTATTTTTTAAGTGTTAAAAATAATTAAATACAGTACTGGCAAAAATGTCTTCTTATATCTATCTAAAAAATATATATCTAATTGTAATTTCTAATCTTGTGTTGGAGTAAAGCAGAAAAACTAGTGAACACCTTCACTGGATTGTATCCGTTCCTTCTGTTTAGGATGTTTCATTTATTCTCTGTAGGACTGAGTTTTGTCTCCGGCATGAAATTCTGCTTCAGCCTTGTTCCAGCTGATTGCTTATTTCAGATAATCTAATTCTTAATGAAACACTTTTACAACAGTGAATAAAGATTCCTGCACACATCGTTGTGCCATGCTCCTGGTGGGAAAACAGTGATTGTGTGGGATATTAAAAAGCAGAGAGGCAGCTGGATGCTTGTGGTGCAAACAGTCAGTCTACTCAAGAGACTAAAACTGTGTGAAAGAACATTTTTTTCTACATCTTGATGTGAAAATTATGTCTGTAGAGATAAAACTATAAGCGCAGAGGCACAATAATAAATTAGTAATAATAATTTCAGGGTCCAGTAAACATTGAGATGTTTTCCAGTCTTTTGTGATGCTGGTATTAAAATGTATTTTACAAAGACTATTGGTTTTAAACACAGTTCATACATCGTCTTTGCAGCAAGGATCCAGTTTCAGTGACATTCTTATATTGGTATCTGTTTACCGTATTTTTTGGACTATAAAGCGCACTTAAAATCCTTTCATTTTCTCCTAAATCGACAGTGAGCCTTAAAATGCGGTGCACCTTATGTATTAATTCTGGTTGTGCTTACTGACCTCAATCTGATTTTATGTGGTGCACGGCACCCAAAAATCTCTCAAAATGATCTTGTTTTGCTTAATGCTCCTTATAATCCAGTGCACCTTATAGTCCAAAAAATATGATACCTTTAAAACATTGCATTGCTCGGTTATCTCTGGAGCTCCGTGTTGGAGACATACTCAAAACTGTTCTCTGTTCTGAACATTATCATCAATATTGGAGCAAATAATGTTGCTGCTGTTCTTTCGGCTGCACCCCTTCTGCAGGCGTCGCCACAGCGAGCAAAATCTCCAAAGATTTTGACAATTGTTTTGCGTCAAATGCCCTTCCTGGTGCAACCTGGGCTCAAACCTGCAGCCACAGGATTAAGAGACCTTGGCTAGGCCTGTCGCTATAAACATTAAATCAATTAATTGCATGATAAATGAAAATTATCAACCTAATTTTAATTTATCGGCTTTATCGTGTCTTCATGTCTCTCTTTCTACTGAAGACACTGGATGACAAAATGCTCAACTCCAGTGTTCTTCACTGACCCCTCCCTTTCTCTTTTCTCTTTAAATTCTGTTTTAACTGTCCATAATCACATTTTTGGATTGTTAAAAGCAGCTAAGCCGAGAAGCTAAGCTATGAGCTAAGCTAACAGGTCAACCTCGGGGAAAAAAAAACTCTGTCTTGTCGAAGATCTAATATTCATGGTTGAAACCCGTGCCTTCATGTAAAAAGTTGTTTTTTTCTGCAAAAAGAAACTGAGAACTTGTTAACTGATTTTTTAAATTAAAAGCTTTGTGTGAAAAATGCTATGCTAAAGAGCTCAAACCACACTGAGCATCCGCCATTTTGAGAACCAAATGTAAGGAAGGAGACAGTCCATGTCATATCAAGGGGCCTCCCTCCTATTTTTCTTAGAGACACACTGATCACTCCCTCACTATCCATCATTCAGTTCAAACAGTCTTATACTGCCATCCACTGTTGCACTCAGGTTGTCTCTTGAACCTTTGAAACTGGGTGGCCAGAAGAGGGTCTCTGACAATCCATTTGTAGTTTGCTTATGTTTGACAATGAAGTAAACCTTGTACATTTTACACACAAAAAAAGGAAAGAAAGGAAAACTAACCGAAAAGAGTTTAGTTGCCAACAGATCCGAGACAGGAGATCTATGCTACCTCGGATGTCTTGATACCTTCTGTGCTGACAGCATACCTTTAATTGGTTGCTCCTTTTCGTTTTTTATGTCCGCGTCTGGGATCTCGCTTTGAATCATCACCTGCAGGAAGTCCCCTCGAGTCTGCAAGAGCACAGACAACCATCAGCTTTTACCTATAATTATTATCCACATATGATATTTGAACAAGCCAGGACGGCACAACATTAGCTGGTAAATGATTGTTACATTAATGTTTTATTTTTTTTCCAGATTACAGGATGTGGAAGTTAATGGTCTTCTTTGGCTAAAAGTGAGATGGGCTTATGGCTGGAATTACTTTAAATCATAGACTGAAAGTTAAATACGAACATATCCATGCTTACTGATTCATCTGTTTGATGTTGGTCTTTAAATTTCTTGATGATGTTGTAGAAAAAGTCCACACTGGGTCTTGATAGCAGTTCAATTTTGAAGAGCTTCAGCAGATAACGACCTAAGGGAAACACCACTAAAAACAAACAAACAAAAAAAAAAGACATAATTGAGTTGTTAAACTAAATTTGCATGCTCTTACTATTGAACTCATCTTGAACAAAAACAAGCAGCGCATACTCAGTAACAAAAAAGGTCGAAAGTTGATCTTCATTATCTTCTGCATGTGAGCAATAACAGGATCATCAGGATTGTTTATCGAGTCAATTTCCACACTGAAGGAAGCACTGGTCACCACATCCAAACTGAATGGTGCCACAAATCTGCAGGGGAAAAAAAAGTAATAGCCACCATGTCTATTTGCTTAAGAAAAAAAATGCATTAATTTACAGTAATACATCAATAACGTACTTTTTAACATCTACGGGCTCATTCAAATTCATTCCCCCGAGTTTTTCCACAAGTCGGTCTGCGAAGCGAGCAATGAAGGGAAAAACCTTCAAGAAAAGAGGAAAACAAACTGTGATGTAGGCAGAGTGTTGTCTGTTCTCTGCAATTGAAAACACTTGGAGACACAGGGGTGGGTATATCTGGATCAAAACAACATTCTGTTCTTCCTGTACCAGGGTTAAATCTCACTCCAACTTATAGTTCTGATCTAAATCTGATGGACCATCCATGTAACAGGGAACAGGCAGTAACAAGAACACATAAAATGGTAATACCGTATTTTTCACTGTATAAGTCTCACCAAGTCACACCTTCTTGCATAAATTTGTAAGTCCTGCAACTTATACACCAAAGCAACTAAAATACGTTTTCTCCACATTTATAACCAAAGGTTTGGCTGAGATCTGACAATTCCATTCATTCTGACATGGAAAATATTGAACACTACCATTTTCAGCCACTAGAGGGCACGTGACCCTTACGGCAAGCCAAGTGTCACATTAATAGGTAAACGCGGCTATTAATGAGACACTTGGCTTGCCATACAAAACCACCTTCGTCCAGGGGCGGCCACCACTAGAGGGCGCTAGGGGCGTCGCCCACCTGGAACCTCTACAGCTCTTCACCATTTGAAGATTTATTTTTTTTTAAATAAAAATGAATTAATAAAATAAAAATATTTTGAAATGTATGCATATATGTTTCTAGTTGTGTAGGATAAATATTTTATGAGTAACGATGAGTTATTGTTTGTTTCAAAAAACGTTTTCTGATTCGTGACGTACTTCCTGTTTTGGGACGCTCTTATCTGATCCATTGACTCTAATTATAGCTGGCGCATGCGTACTGATGCCGCCACCTTACAAAACAATGGGATAACGTTGGGCGCAGATTTCACCGCCTTTAGGACGTCTAACATGAGTTCTGCCTACCGATCGCGTGTTTCCGGCGTTTATTTATTTATTTATTTGTCTGGAAAATTTGCCGTGTGTCAGTGACTCAAGCAGGCATGCTCAGGTAAGTTTTGAAGCCCTTTATCTAATGTCTATTTGCATTTCTGGCTGATATGCCTCTCAACTTATGGCTGTTTGTGAAAAAAGCCTCCAGCTGACTGTTAATCTAAACGTGGCAACTGGTTAGTTTGTTAGCTAACATGCTAATGCTAGCCTAATGCTGATATTATATTACCATTCCTGACTGATGTCCTCTCCACTTTTTGGTGGCTCTGAGTCTGTTTGTGATAAAAGCCTTCAGCTGACTGTTTCTAAAAGTGGCAACTGGTGAGTGAGTTTGTTTTGTTCTTTGTTTGTTTGTGGAGTTAGGTTGCCAGTGCAGGTTATTATTGTACAGTATGGACTCTGATGGGATGGCTACATTTATTTAAATTTGCTTATAAAAATGATCAAATATTAATAATTTTATATACCTGTACTAAATAAATGTCACTGGTGGTGTTATACTAACACTGTATTGATCTTGAGAATGAAAACAAAGTCCCTTGCAAGTAACTCCTATAGATTGTCATGATCCACGTTCTGTCTGCCATCGGTTATTGTTATATTCTTAGTTTATCATGTCATGCTGTCATGTTCACAGCAATCACATCATTGTTCCCTCCGCCCTCATGCCCGATGCCTCATTAACGATCATTGCACTTCCTGTATTTAAGCTCCACGTCCACAGTCATTCCTTGCCAGATTTATGAACGGTTTTGCCTAGTAGTTATCAACGCCCATGTCTTGTCCTGTCTTGCTTGCTTCGACTCTGTTTTGGTTTTTTGGTCTCACGTCTCTCGCCTCAGCCCCTATTGGTACTGTTTTGGACTCTGCTTCCCTGGTTTTGACTCCTGCACACGCTACTGGACTTCGCCCTCCTGCCTCTCCCCTTGTCGGACCTGTTCAGCCATCTGCCTCACGGAAACGAACCCAAGACCGCCTTTCACGACCACGAGATAAGCCTGCCTCTTTCAACATTATTCGCCTCTCTGCCAACCTGTGTATGACCTCGCTTCGAACCAAGGAAAACCCCCTTCGTGTGAAAGTCCGCACGAAGCACCAACGTAAACAAGGAAGTAAAACTGGACTACGTCACCACCGGCTCACGTCATCAAGGAATTCCCTTCCGATCAAAAACAGCCTAAAAAGGTTAGTGTTTTTATTAAAGATAAAAACATCTACCTGTTGAAGTCCTGTCACTAATATTATAATCTCTTGTGCAGAACTCAAGTTACCGGTGACGATCAAGACTCATTCCAGCTTCCTGTTTCTCAATAAAATTGTTAAAACTTTTCCAGTGTTCGGTTTATTAGTGAAACTCAAAAACTCAGTCTTGACATTAAATCTGGCCAAACAGAGTTTCACTACGACACTGGTTAACAATTTTGAACGTAACTTATCTGATCAGTCAAGTTTACAGTTTACAACCTGTCTCTCGCCTCATTCTAATTCTAGAACTGAGTATCTGTCGCCATCTGTTGGACTGGCCCAGTCATCACAGGTCATGGCTTCCAAAGAACCTAAACTGACTCCTCCTGAGGTTTTTTCTGGTGACTCAACTCAGTGCAGACCATTTCTGACTCAATGTGAAATACAGTTTGAACTACAACCCTCTGCTTTTCCATCTGAACGTTCAAAAGTGGCCTATGTCATCTCCTTATTATCTGGCAAAGCTAAAATTTGGGGCACAGCTGAATGGGCAAGAGACTCATTGATCTGTTATAAATACAGAGATTTTTCTGCTGAACTAATGAGAGTTTTTAGTCATGTTCTTCCCACTCAAGAGTCAACCAGAGGACTTTTAAAATTACGTCAAGGCAACCGCAGAGTCTCTGAGTTAATCATAGATTTTCACACTCTGGCTACTGACAGTGAATGGAATGAGAAAGCTCTTCAAGATATTTTTTGGCAGGCTCTCAATGACGACATCAAGGATGAGTTGGCTGCACGTGATCCTCCGTCTACCCTCAGAGAATTGGAGGCAGTGGCCTCCAGGATTGATTTACGCCTTCAAGAATGTCGCAGAGAGGTGAGGCAAACCAGGTCTGAAAGGGTAATGTACTCAACCCCCAGATTCTTCACCCCAGAGCCAAAACCACTTTCACCACCCTCACCATCTGCAGAGGAACCCATGCAAATTGGAAGGTCCAGACTGTCTCAACGAGAGAGAGAAAAGAGGCTTCAGGAGGGATTATGCTTTTATTGTGGAGTTGCAGGACATCAAGTTGCTACATGCCCGGTCAAGTCCAGAACTGCTCGCCAATATCCAAAATATAGAGCTGCCACCTCCTTAACAGGACCACCTCTACTTCACGTCAGCGCAAACCTCCAAGCCAATGGTAAGGAAATACCAGTAAGACTTTTTATTGATTCTGGTGCTGACTCTGAATTTATGGACATTAATTTTGCTAAATCTCTGAACCTCCAGACGTTTCCTACAGAGATACCTCGCAGAGTTCTAGCTCTAGATGGTCACCCAATCAATCAGACTAGTATGGTGACACAAGAGGTTCAACTCCAGATTTGTGGTAACCATGTCAAGAAAGTAAGATTCTTCCTCATCAACTCTCCAGATTTACCCATTGTGATGGGAGCTACTTGGTTGAAGAAACACAATCCTCAGATCTACTGGAGAAGCAGCAACATCCTGGGGTGGTCCGAGCAATGTTTATCTTCTTGTCTACAATCTGTACAACAGACCAGTGATATCATCAAAATAAAGGAGGAGACTCCGGATCTGACTCATGTTCCTCATTGCTACCACGATCTAGCCAAAGTTTTTAGCAAAAGTAAAGCTATGCCTTTGCCACTCCATAGACCCTACGACTGCTCAATTGAGCTATTACCAGGCACTACACCGCCAAGGGGACACTTATTTTCTCTGTCCCAGCCCGAACAAAAAACTATGCGAGAATACATTTCTGACTCCCTGAAAGCGGGAATCATTAGACCCTCATCATTACCGACAGGTGCTGGTTTCTTTTTTGTTGGAAAAAAGGACGGGTCACTTCGACCATGCATTGACTGTCGAGGGTTAAACGACATAACAGTGAAGAACAAATATCCTCTGCCTTTAATGACTTCTGCATTTGATCTCATTCAGGGTGCCACAGTATTTACCAAACTGGATCTTCGTAATGCATACCATCTGGTCAGAATTAAGGAAGGAGACGAATGGAAGACTGCTTTCAACACCCCATCAGGTCACTACGAATATCTGGTAATGCCTTTTGGTTTAACCAACGCCCCAGCAATCTTTCAGGCACTAGGCAATGATGTACTCAGGGATTTTATCAATATAAATGTTTTTGTTTACTTGGATGACATTCTGATCTTTTCCAAGGACTTAGATGCACATATCAAACACGGTCATGCCGTCCTCCTCCGTCTTCTACAAAACAATCTTTTTGTCAAGGCTGAGAAATGTGAGTTTCACACGACCAATACCACTTTTCTTGGTTTCAATATCACACCTGATCAAATATCCATGGATCCCTCAAAAACCTCTGCCGTTCTGGATTGGCCAATACCCCAATCACTTAAACAGTTACAACGTTTCCATGGTTTTGCAAATTTCTATCGAAGATTTATCAAGAATTACAGTTCTGTCACTTCTTCTCTCCATGTCTTAACCTTCACCAAAAACCCTTTCATTTGGAATCAAACTGCTGAATACGCCTTCAGTAAATTAAAATCCTTGTTTACCACGGCTCCTATCCTTAGATTCCCCGATGTGGATAAACAATTCATCGTTGAAGTCGATGCCTCTGATACGGGCATTGGATTGGGGCCATTAAGTCAACGCAGTGATGATGAAAAGATTCACCCATGTGCATTTTTCTCCAAGTCTCTCTCCCTAGCTGAGTACAACTATGATGTAGGAGATCGTGAACTACTCGCCATTAAGTTGGCTCTTGAAGAATGGCGTCATTGGCTGGAGGGAGCTAATCATCCCTTCATCGTTCTTACCGACCACAAAAACCTTGAGTATCTACGATCTGCCAAGAGACTCAATCCATGTCAAGCAAGGTGGGCTCTGTTCTTTGGACGTTTCAATTTTTCCCTTTCCTACAGACCCGGGACCAAGGACGTCAAACCAGATGCTCTATCTCGTCTATTCGAGAAGGAACAGACCAGTGGCCCAGAGGAGTACATTCTACCCAAAGAGATAAGTCTGTCCATCACCCAAGTCGAGAGGGAGGTCAGGGAAGCCCACCAGAACCATCCTCCACCAAGTGAATGCCCTAATGACCGACTTTTTGTACCAGACCATCTCATCGACAAGGTACTCACATTCTGCCATGCTTCACCTATTTATTGTCATTCAGGCATAGGAAGGACAATAACTATAGTAAAGTCACAGTTTTGGTGGGGTTCCTTGTTTAAGGACGTTAGAGAGTTTGTTGGGGCCTGTACCCAATGCTCCCTAGCCAAGCCCTCTCGACGTCTCTTAAGGCCACTCCCCATACCTTCACGTCCCTGGTCGCATCTCGCTATGGACTTTGTCACCGGCTTACCACAGTCTGGGGTAAAATGGTCATTCTAACTGTCATTGACAGGTTTTCTAAGATGGTTCATTTGATTGCATTGGAGGGGCTACTCACAGCCAAGGAACTAAGTAATGTAGTGATGAAGGAAGTGTTCAGATTGCATGGGATACCCAAGAACATTGTGTCTGATCGTGGTCCCCAATTCATCTCAAAGTTTTGGGGCGAGTTCTGTAAGACCCTTGGCATTTAACTAAGTCTCTCCTCAGGTTATCATCCCCAGACTGATGGACAATCTGAGCGTGCCAATCAGGAGATGGAGACCCGCCTACGCCTTCTCTGTGGTGATGATGGTACCAAATGGGCAGAACATCTTCCTATCGTCGAGCATACTATGAACTCCCTTCCTTCGAGCGCCACTGGTCTGTCTCCATTTTATGTCCTCTATAGTTTTCAGCCACCGGTGTTTGCCACCCAGGATTAGGCAGCCATGGTTCCCTCTGCGTTCCAAGCAGCTCAACGATGTCACCGAGTCTGGACCAAGGCCCGCAAACAGCTCCTCAAGACTTCTGCAGTCTACATGAGGTCAGCCAACCATTACAGGACCCGAGAACCTGCTTATCAAGAAGGACAGAAAGTGTGGCTATCCACAAAGGACTTGCCTCTTCGTGTTGACTGTCGGAAATTGGCTCCCCGCTTCATTGGTCCTTTCCCCATTTCCAAGGTGGTGAAACCGGTGGCGGTCAAGCTCAGGCTCCCTAGCACCATAAAGATCCATCCCACGTTCCATGTGTCCCGAGTCAAGCCCGTCCAGTTTTCTAGGTTAATGCCCGCCTCCAGGCCTCCTCCTCCTGCCCGACTCATTGATGGCTCCCCTGCCTACACCATCAACCGCATCATGCGTTCTCGACGCTGGGAGGGTTATGGTCCTGATGAACGTTCATGGGTGCCTGCTCGCCACGTCTTGGACAAGCCGCTCATCGCCCGGTTCCACCGGGATCACCCTGATCAACCTGGTGGTCCGTCAGGAGCCGGACCTTGAGAGGGGGGTATTGTCATGATCCACGTTCTGTTTTCCATAAGTTATTGTTATATTCTTAGTTTATCATGTCATGTTGTCATGTTCACAGCAATCACATCATTGTTCCCTCCGCCCTCATGCCCAATGCCTCATTAATGATCATTGCACTCACCTGTTTCTTCCTGTATTTAAGCTCCACGTCCACAGTCATTCCTTGCCAGATTTATGAACGGTTTTGCCTAGTAATTGTCCAGCGCCCATGTCTTGTCCTGTCTTGCTTGCTACGACCCTGTTTTGGTTTTTTGGTCTCACGTCTCTGCCTCAGCCCCCATTGGTACTGTTTCAGACTCTGCTTCTCTGGTTTTGACTCCTGCACACGCTACTGGACTTCGCTCTTCTGCCTCTTCCCTTGTCGGGCCTGTTCAGCCATCTGCCTCACGGAAACAAACCCAAGACTGCCTTTCACGACCACGAGATGAGCCTGCCTCTTTCAACATTATTCGCCTCTCTGCCAACCTGTGTATGACCTCGCTTCGAACCAAGGAAAACCCCCTTCGTGTGAAAGTCAGCACGAAGCACCAACGTAAACAAGGAAGTAAAACTGGACTACGTCACCACCGGATCACGTCATCAAGGATTTTCCTTCCGATCAAAAACTGCCTAAAAAGGTTAGTGTTTTTATTAAAGATAAAAACATCTACCTGTTCAAGTCCTGTCACTAATATTATAATCTCTTATGCAGAACTCAAGTTACCGGTGACGATCAAGACTCATTCCAGCTTCCTGTTTCTCAATAAAATTGTTAAATCTTTTCCAGTGTTCGGTTTATTAGTGAAACTCAAAAACACAGTCTTGACACCGAGTGTCTTTATCCAATGCCTCACTGAACTCCTCCCACATTCAATCTTTTGCCTCAGCAAAAACCAAGGCTGCGGACCGCTTGGCCCACCAGTATTCAGCTGCATCCAGAGTCCTACCAGCCAACAAGGCCCGATTAGACTCCTTCTTCAGCTAAACAGTCTCCTTAACATGAGGTGTCCATCACTGAGTTTCAGGATGGCCACTGCGAGAAGCACAGACAACCTTGCGCCCACAGCTCAAGGTAGTTACCGCAACAATTGAGATGTGGAACATGGCCCATTCTGACTTAATGTCACCCACCTCAGCTGGGATACGGTTAAAGCTCTTCCGGAGGTGTGAGTTGAAGATCTTTCTGACATGTTCTTCTGTCAGGTGTTCCCAGAAAAAAACCTCACTACACATTTGGGGTCTGTCCAGCATCTTTCCGGCCATCTGAGCCAACTCACTACCAGGTGATTATCAGTGACAGCTCAGCTCCTCCCTTCACCTTAGTGTCCAAAACAAATTGCTACAAATCAGATGACATGACTGCAAAGTTAGTCATTGATCTACAACCTATGGTATTCTGGTGCCAAGTGCACTTATGGACACCCTTATGTTCAAATATGGTGTTCATGATAGACAAGCTATGACTAGCACAAAAGTCCAACAACAAAATATTACTTGGGTTCAGATCAGAGAGGCTTTTCTTCTCAATCTCGCTCCTCCAGGTCACACTGTGAGTACCCACATGGGCATTGAAGTCCCCCTAGCAGAATAAATGAGTCACCAACTGGTGCACCTTCTAGCACCCCCACCAAGTGCTCCAAAAAGGCCAGAGACTCAGAACTACCTTTTGTCGCATAGGCACATACAACAGACAGAGTCCCCCCACCAATAGGTGCAGGGAAACGACCCTCTCACTGACTGGGGAAAACTCCAACACACAGTCAACAAGTCAGGTGGTTAAAGGTAGACCCACACCAGCTTGGTGCCTCTCACCATGGGTATCTCGAGTGGAATCAAATCCAGCCCCTCTCATGGAGATTGGTTCTAGAACTCACATTGTATGGTGACGAGGTGAGCCCAATCATATCTAGTTGGTATTGTTCAAACTCACACATAAGCTCAGGCTTCTTCTTCACCAGATAGGTCACATTCCATGTCCTAAGAGCCAGCTTTGGTAAGCCAGGGTCAGAGGACCAAGGCCACTGCCCATTGCATCATCCATCTGACTTTTATGGCTCCTCCTGCAGGTGGTGGACCCACAGAAAGGCAAACCGATGTTGCTCCTTTAGGCCGAGCCTGACCGGGCCCCATGGGTAGAGACCCGGTCACCAGGTGCTCGCTGACAAGCCCCTCCCCCAGACCTGGCTCTAGGGTGGGGCTCCAGTAATGCACGTTACCAAAGCAAGGGACACTGAGCTCCTTGTTGTTGGTTATCTATAACTTATATAT
>JBBPBX010016588.1:0-18483 GCA_038048925.1 Garcialebias charrua | reverse complement strand
CTCAGTCTTATAAATAGCACCCTCCCACAGTGGATCAGGCTGATGACAGCCGAAACCAGCTGCTCACATGATCAAGGAGGACCATCAGCCTGACGATGGATCGTTAACACCCTGATGGTTGTTTGTTAAGCCCCCAATATACCTGTTTCTTTTGCCTCACGCCGCTGGACTCGCGTGTGCTGCGCACCGGCAGCCCTTTTATACTCTGTGCAAGCGCAGCTCTCTGAGTGCAGCTGCAGCCGGGCAGAGCAGGACAAATTGAGGTCGCTGATTGGTCATTTGCTGACACGCGAGGCACTTTATCAACGCGTGCGCGTAGGCGTAGTAAAATCCGACCTTGGCGCGTTCACGCCCGTGATCAAAGGCTTTTGCCGCGGCGCTCCCACGGCGCGGAGCGGCGTGAGGCAAAAGAAACAGGTATATTGGGGCCTTTATTCACAGAGGGCTGAGTGATACTAGCAATAACAGCATTGTAAGAGGGGGACAGTTGAACCCGGAGGCCTCCACCTCTGTTTAATGATGGACGGTTTCTTTTCACAAAGATGGCCTCCTTTACTCCTCTCTCAAACCATTGTTCCTCTCTATCAAGGATGTGAACATCTTCATCCCTGAAAGAGTGACCGCTGGCCTGGAGATGAGTGTAGACCAGCTGAACACAGCTTCTCAGACTGAGGAAGTCTTTCGGACGAAAGACGAAACGTTTCTACAGTTGGTTTTTTTTGCTTTGTGTTGTTTTGTTTTTTGAATGTCCAGAGGACCAGACTTAGCTTTTTTGGATTTTTCTACCTGGATTATTGAGCATGCATCAGGGTACAATAGATATCATGAACTGCTGTTTTTTTTCCAGTCAGAATGAATGGAAACGGTCATATTTCAGTCAAATGGTTTATAAATATGGGAAAAAAATCTATAGATATGTCACTTCGTCCTATATAATAATAATAATGTCTATTCCTGTCATCTGCGTATGTTTCCCATACACAGACGAAATTCGTCTCTGCATTTAACCCAACCACCTACCAGGTGGTGCAGTGAGCAGCCCGAAAGCGCCCGGGGAGCTGGAAAAATAGGTGTGCACTCATAGACACCCCAAGCTGGGTAGTGGCCGGGGCGCGAACCCGCGACCTTCGGGTCCGTAGTCAAAAACCCTGCCACTAGACCATCTTGGCTCCTATATGTTGCAAGGCATGTAAATTACCGGTATGCAAAAAACTGCAACTTACAGGATGAAAAATACAGTAGTTATTATTTTTCTACCTCTCTTTTTGAATTATGCATGTGTTCAGTGTTGAATTATTTTAACTAAACTGTTCTGTTTTCAAGTTTACAGTTTTTGTTTGCCATTAGAGATATGTTATGTGTGGGAACAATTAAACTTTTTCTCTTGGGTTAGATTTAAATAACAAGTAGGTCAGTGCTTTTATTGAGGCAAGAAGCAAATTGATGTACTGTATCCAGTAATTGTTATAAAACTACATTTACTACCAAAGTTTAGGAAGAAAATGACAGTAATCTTATCACTTTACAATTAGTTGCATGGAACTGAAGTACAACAGGTTGCCGCTACGGTTACAGCTCGGTGCCGTGATGGTATTAAAAAATATTTTGATGGTATTAAAAAGGTATTAAAAGGTATTAAATTCAACTCTAGAATTTCTGCATATACCCTGGAGGAGGAGCAGGGGGACCATCTCTGTTTACACTCAGAGCTGATCACACGGCCAACTAGAGAGGTTGAAACAGCAGTAATAGACCTTTTACCAGTTGACGTCATCACGCAAAGCTCGCCTGAAACGAGTGTTCTGATTGGAAGGCAAAAAGCCGAAACGGATGCAGGGGGGTTAGGAAGGAGCCGAGGAGCTTCGTAATGATCGAGAGTTGTAATTTAGAAGCTTGTTTTCTTAAAATAGTGGACAACCACTGGTCAAAATGCCTGATCATTGTGCCGCGGATACGAGAGGAGGTGATTGTGTGCGCTGATGGAAAATGGGGAACTCCTTCAGGCTTTTTTGCGAATGTCCAGCAGGGTGAGTCGTTGTCAACAACCTGTATATCCAAGCGTCAGAAATAAATGTTTTAAATTTCTCACGCCAATACTTCTGATATCTAGACTGATTTGGTTATTGTTACAGGTTTAACATCTTCTGTTAGCTTCTATAACTAGCGCCTTGTCTTCATAAGAGCTGTCAGTATTAGCACAGCATGTAAACAAAAACATGACGTTTGAGTCACACAAATGTTCACAGCGTCCTTATTTCTTATTTGATTTCTGTAAACTATGTCTTAAATACAACCTGAGACAATTGGTGATGTTGTGATGTGAAAAATAAGAACTATCCCAAGAGATACATTTATTAGCTTTCCTGGGAAAATTTAATTATCTTTGAGAACGTATTTACTTTTGCACTTTTGACACACTGTTTATACAGCTTACACTTTATTAGACGTAAAATGTGTGAAAATCTTAAATATATTAAAAACAATATATTTTGCATGTGAATTCCATAATGACACACACAATATGGTTATATATTGTGTTTGTTTTTGCAGACAAGGAGGTGGCTGCAACCATGCTGGAAATACATTCAAAACCAACCTGCACCCAGTTGTACATGGAAGGGACCAGCCCCAAAAACGAACTGCACCTGCTACTTGGATGAGCTGCAAGTTTTAAAGTGAGTTTACTCCGTGTTCCTGAAGAAATTTTATATTACGCTTATAACACAAATACCCAGAAAGGTGACTTTCAGTCAAACTTCACCAACAACTGGAATAATACAATATCACTTATTTTGTCTTATTCCAGTCAAAAAACTATTCAACATTTTACAATTGTAGTTTATTTTATTGTGTTAGTTATTGTTGTTTTCTAGTGGCACTAGATAAGAAATAAATGCAATGACATATGCACGGTTTTAAATGTTTTCTACAATTGTAAGATCTGGAATAGTTCTTGGACATTTTTTTTTTAAACTTCTACAAACAGATTTGCTAATATGTGTTAGATATAAACCACATTTTTCATGTTGGTGTCATTATAGGCATGGCATCGGCATCCAGAAGTTTTCCAGGAGAACGCTGAACAGCCTGCGTTTTGACCCACGACATCCTGATGAGCCCATCACTGCTGGCTGGTCTTCACAAGGACATTTTGAGCGTGGAGCCATTGTTGCCTTTTGCAGGTTGTAGTAGTAAACTTTAAAAACCACTAACACTTATCTGTATGTTTCTTTAATTCCTTTATTTTGTCTAGAATTTAAAACTTCATGTTTTTTTCTTTTGAGGTATGCTCAAAGCCCCTGGCTGGGGTTTCTCGATCCAGACCCTCCGGCAGATGAAGTAGCTGACGACGCGGCCCCTGTCCAGTCTCCACGCCATCAGAGAGTCCTGCCAGAAGTTCAAAACATATTTAAATGTCTCACAAGCAGAATCAGATCCAAAATAACAGATTACTTAAAACAGATTTAATTGAGGCAGATACACGCAAACGGTCATGCAGTGAAGAATGGTTCACTGCTCACACATATTATTTATATAAGTCACAAACAGAAACAACACATACCAGAAGATGTGTTTGTGTTTGTCATTTCACTTGTTAAAGGACAGAAAGTAACCTGCTAATATTTAATGTTTATGGGGTTCTGGTGCTAAGTCATTGGATGACCAGAGAGCTGGACTATAAACTAGAGAACAGATCTGACAACAGCAGAGTCACAAAGAGGATTTTCTTTCGGCCTGGTTAGGTCACCATGATAAGAGAGACTGACCTGTTTTTGTTGTAAACGCTCTTTATCTAGTGAGATTCAAAATCATAAAATGTGACTAAAACAGCATTTGTATATTAACAGATTAAAAAACTTAACTAAACAAAAGTTCCACTTCTATATATATATTTTATATTTAAAGGTTGGTGTGTTCATGTCTAAATTTAATGTACTACAATCAATGTGTTTTGGGATGTGTGGACTATTTCAGTAATCAATCACTGTAATAAACATGGATTTGAATACAGTATATAAATTTGGTCAAATTGGGGAGGGAATGACTGAGCCAGCTGAGCAGTGCTGTGAGTTTTCATTGGATTAGCGTGATGTCCTTCAAAAACTTCAACCAATGTGATGTCACGGTCGACAGAATTTATTTAAAATATATATACAGTATTTGGATCATGACAGGTCCATAAATGTACAATACACTCCTTGTACAATACAATACATACCTCTTCCTCAGTGTACTGCTTGTGTCTGGATGCAGAGAGGTGGCCAGGTTCAGACTAGCTTCACTTTTTCCACCTCTGACTTGACATCAAACCCTTTGTCAGCAAGGAGTTGTTGGCCAGTTGCTGCTGTAAAACAAAGTATTAATTCATATTTGACAATAAACAAAACAGTCTTGTGTATAGTTAAACTGTATGCTTATATACATTGATGACAGGATTGCTTTTTTTTTCTGTGACAGCATTTCACCGATGCTCCCAGCAAAACTGTGCGAATAACTTACAGAAACAGAGAAATGGCTGAAATGTTTTCAAAGATGCAGTGCTGTCAGACCTCAAATAATGTTAATAAAACATGTTTGTCTTGTGGAAACTATACTGTATATTTTTTCAACGCAGAAAGAGTTCAAATGATTACAGCTAACAGTGCAGTGGTCTGTTCATTTTTACAGAGCTGCATGTTTGACATTTTACTCACCTGTTCTTCAGGGGGTTGAAGGAAGAATCTCTTTGCATGTCGCAGGTTGAAACAGGTTGAAACTTCAACACAGGCAGTGGACTGAGGAACAGCGAGGTCTCGTAGAACTAGCTGGCTGCTAACTTAGCAACTGTCCAGTAGCATTCTGCTGCGGGAGGTTGTTCTCTGTTTTGTCTGCTTTTGTTTGTTTTTTGAGTAATCCACGGAGCTTGGATCATTAATGGCCATGCCAGATAAAAAATGCTGATTACACACGTTGATGCTTTTGTGTCGGGGTGACACCTGTCCGGCGAAGCGCTTGAAGCCACATCTTCCTCCACATCTTCCTTCTTTTAGTCGCTTTACTCAACTTTCCTAGAGGGACGTTGTAAAACGAACAAGTCTCACCTTTTTCTTTTACTCGTTTACGTTGCCTGGAACAATTATAAACACAATAAAAGTCATATTTCCCCACCGCAACCGTTGGCAGTAATGAATACACTGGAGTAGAATTGACGCGCACCCCCCGACTTCCGGAAAATTCTGGAAAAATGCGAGTGCGCATGCGTGATGACGTCAACTGGTAAAAGGTCAATTATTAATGGTGCCTTTCTACACAGGTAAGCAAGTAATAATTGTGAGTTTAATAAATCTCTAAGTGCACATGAGCAAAGTTTGAGCTGTTCTCATCTGTGGTGCGTGACGTGGTGTCGTGTGTTGCTGTCAGTCACACAGCTAGCTACTAGCTGTGCTTATGAACGTTGTGGTGTTTCTTTATCTAATGCTTATTACTATTCCTGACTGATATGGCTCTCAACTAGATGTTACAAAAGTGTTTTCTAAACGTTATGTGTTTAATATTATGACTATCAGGTGTTTATGTATTAATATTTTGATTATCAGATGTTCGTGTGTTAATATAATGATTGTCAGTTGTTGTGTGTTAATGTTATGATTATCAGATGTTCATGTGTTGTGTTAATATTATGAATATCAGATGTTCATGTGTTAATGTTATGATTATCAGATGTTCATGTTTTTAACTCAAGCTTGTGTACAAAAGTTGAGCTGAAGTCAAACCTGTTAAATATCAGACAATATAAACTTTTATATTCACCAGATGTCTGCTATATCAATCAATCACCTTTTTTTTCCAGGTAGAGTCTGAAATATATTTCTATCAGTATTACATTACACCCATTATGTTCTATTATTTGTATTCACTTAACTCTGCCTTATAATGTGAAATGTGACACAAGGCAGAACGTTTTTCTCTCGGGCTTTGTTTTCACTAGGGAACAGTTACACGCCTGCACAATTCAACAGACCCAACATTTGATGTTTACATTGAAGCAGATAGTTTATTGGCAGAAAGGAGGGTCACGTGGTAGTGTAGGTGGTCCCAGGGCGGTCCCGAAGCAGTCCAAGGCGGTTCCAGGTTCCAGGAGGCGGTGACGACATCCGGGGTTTTATAACCGTGGCCCTGCCTTTGAAGATGTGTGTGTGGACTGTGCTCGGAGTCAGGTCTGTTATTGCTGTAAGGTTTATTCTTATTATGTACAATAAACCTGCATAAACTTGCACATTCGTTTCAGAGACTTTCCTTCAACCTTTTGAATTCGTAACAATTTGTTGACCGTCAACGTGGGAGGTTGTGAAGGGAGACGATTTGGAGGGTTTCCCCCCACCGAGAGGGACGAGCACGCGCGCAGTCAACAACCGGTGCTTCACAGAGTAGGTGAGCAGAACTCCTCTTATCACAAAATGTCTGCTATCGGATACACTAAATTATTTGTTGACTAAGGGCTGTTTGTCTCCGGGTGGGCCAATGGTTTATTATGTTAGCAGCTAAAAGTAAAAAACGTGAACTACTGTTGGCATTTCATTTGGATGTGCATTTTTTTGCGGTTCTTGTACATGTAAGTAAAGTCAAAGCACATAAGTTCCACACACGCGCAGGGAAAATTTATGAGTGCCTTAAGTTTGCCCTTCCCCCTCTATGAGCTCCGGCCTGTCAGCTGGGAGACACTTTCTTTTTCTTTTGGGCTCCGGGAAACTGTGGGGCTGAGGCCGGTCGTGTACTCCGGGACTTTTGCTCGCCGTAGAGTTCACAAAGGCTTTCATCCAGCACACGGTTTTGCCGTAAGAGTGGGTTGCCGCTCCAGGTTCACAGGTTGCCGTGCATGTGATTAAGTTCACAACCGGGACCTGTGATTGCTGTCAGAGTCACATTTTTCCTCCCCTTCCCAGTTAAAGTCATTACCGTATTTTCCACTGTATAGGTCACACCCATTTTTTCTTCTTTGAGGCATGCGACCTGTACACCGGAAGGTGCTGTATACACGCAAACAAGGCAACAGGGACAGATTTTTTATTTTTATTTTTATTCTCATTTATTGCATTTGTGAGTGTAAAAGCCAGGGAGACAGAAACCTACTCTGAGAAGCATGCACAAGGCAGTTTCACAGAGAGAAGTTGTTGGCTCACAATCAGATTTATGGCCGTCTGCAGATAAGGCTTTGGTGCTGGACACCACAGGGCCCCTCTTAAAGCTGGTGCTGCTCTCGTACCAGGAACGGAGACACTCCTTGAAGCTCAACTGCTTCCCCCTACTCGTCCTCCCCCATATGCGCCTGTGAATCTGCCTGCACGGGCACAAATGCCTCTTTCATCCATGAATCTGAGTGAGTTGTCACCTGGTTCTGGTTCTGGACCTGCTAAAGGGTCCGGCTCAGGGTTTCGGCTGATAACGGGGAGTTTTACAACTTAATCAGCTCAGGATGGGACTGTAAAAGTTACTGTTTATTAGTGTACAGTAGTTAGTTCAGTGCTACTGTGGAGGACACTCCAGAGTAAAGGACTTAGTTAGTTTGTCAGATTTTTATTTTTTGTTGCTATGATTTTTGTTTTAAACACGCTGACCTCTCCAGATACACAATACTTCTGCTGCATGACAGTTAGTGTTTGTTCGACTTGCATGTTGGGGTGGTTATCTGCTTATTTCCTCTTGGACAGATTACTGGACGGGGGACCATCCCACAACTGTTCTGGACGCTATGGATTAGATAGACTCTCAGGAGACGTTTTGCACTTTAATTATTAGCATATAACAGGGCTGGACTGGGACAAAAAATCGGCCCGGGCATTTTGAGCAGAGTGGCCCACAGTGATGGCATAGTTACATTGAAAAAGTAACTTAGTTAAGTTACTGATTAGTCCTTGGGAAAAGTAACTTAGTTAAGTTACTGATTACTTGATTTGGAAAGTAACTAAGTTAGATTACTAAGTTACTTTATTAGTTACTTTCAGCAGCTGCTAACAAGAACCCTCTGTCACAATACATAAAAAATTTAAATGTTTTAATAAAATAATTACCAATTAAAAATATTCAAAAAACATAATGGTCTTTCTTGACTTTATTAAACATAAATACTTTTGATAAAAAATAAGGTATTTCTTGATTTCAATATCATAAATGAAGGTTGAATGAATAAAGAAATACTTGCTTTATATAAAAAATAGTGTCTTTACTTCACTAAACAAATAATATGTTTACAAAAAAGACTTATAAAATGATTATTTTGAAAATGTTTCAAGTGAACAATACGTTTGTATAGGCCAACTCTTTCAGGGATGAAGATGTTCACATCCTTGATAGAGAGGAACGATGGTTTGAGAGAGGAGTAAAGGAGGTCATCTTTGTGAAAAGAAACCGTCCATCATTAAACAGAGGTGGAGGCCTCTGGGTTCAACTGTCCCCCTCTTACAATGCTGTTGTTGCTAGTATCACTCAGCCCTCTGTGAATAGCAAACAACCATCAGGGTGCTAATGATCCATTGTTAGGCTGATGGTCCTCCTTGCTCATGTGAGCAGCTGGTTTCAGCTGTCATCAACAAACTGGTTGATCCACTGTGAGTCAAGTCAAGTCTATTTTATTTATATAGCACAGTTAAAACAGATAAACTGTTATCAAGGTGCTTCACACACACAACACAAAAGAGGTTTAAAAATGTACAGAACAGTATCACACACCAATGGTAAAAATTATGATATTAACAGCGGTAAAAGTATAATAAAAATGTATAAGAGCAATATTAAAATGAAAACACAGTAAAAAAAATATATACACTACGTCAGCTCACACAGTTTGAAATAATAGAGAAAAGATGATTTTTTTAGCAGGGATTTGAACATGTGAAGGGAGGAGGCCTGTCTAATGTTGGGGGGCAGGTTGTTACAGAGTTTCCACAGTGAGAGGGTGATATTTATAAGACTGAGCTGAATACAGCACCTCAGACTGAGGAAGTCTTTCTGATGAAAGATGAAACGTTTCTACAATTGTTTTGTTTTGTTTTTTGAATGTCCAGAGGCCCAGACATAGTTTTTTTTTTAGATTTTTACCTGGATTATTGAGCATGCATCAGGGTCATCAGCACAGACTCCTTAGCTCCTTAGCTGCATGTGGATTTCCTTGAAGAGGAAGAGAACAGCTGCTAACTTCTGGAAATAACACACAAAGAGGTAAAAAAAAGTTAATAAGATTATAATTTTAAATTAAAAAGGTAATAGTACAGTAATAGTAAAAGAACAATACCTCTTTTTGAGCAGTTGAGGTGGTTGAATCTCTCATCTCTCATCATCAGGGCTCCAGGACATGCTGACACTACTGTATCAGTCTGAGTTTTTTCATAAAGTGCTGAAGTGTTGACGTGATAGACGACGTCTTAGCAGCGTTCAGTAAAGCCTGCACATCAACAACATTTCAGACATGATTCAGAGATCCTACAATTTGTGTTATTGATCTGGAATTATTTGAATTACCTGATAAAAGTAGCAGCTGCTGTGATCGGTGTTTACAAGCTGTTTTCTTCGTTCACGTTCGGATGATGTGGTTAGTCCGTTCAAGTGACGTGTGTTGCTGCTGCAGGTCTTGTGAAACAGCGTGCACAGCTTTTGAATTTGCGCTGGTCTTTTAACAACAGGAGACCGCAACAACATGCTAATAATGCTAAGTGCTAACGCGTGCTGCAACTTCATGCCGTGCTGAAACTAGGTCGCATAGAGCAGACGTCACGTCACTCCTTGATGAGTCCTGTCTCACTCGTCCTCCTCTCAGGCTGCAGGTAGGAGGAACTTTCAGCTCCGTGTGAGCACCTCACAGTCCAGTTTCTGTCAGGCACGCTGGTGTCAGGTTTCACAACCGCAATAGCTTGATGCGAGTAAAGGGAAGGGGCTGGTCGGAAGAGTGCTGAGAGATTTCATTGGATTAGCTCGATGTCGTTCAAGAAAATCAACCAATCGGCCGTCGCGATTGACAAAAAAATAGCTATAATTTATTTTTTTGGTTCATGAGTGACAGGACCGCCCGGGCGGCCCATAAATCGCATAAATCACCGACGGCCCACCGGGAATTTGCCCGGTACACCCGATGGCCAGTCCAGCCCTGGCATATAATTTTCATAGGTGGTTCATTTACATAGTTTTGTTGGTTATTTTCAGGGTTAAAGGTACATTTCAGATTTTTATAGGTGAGGTTCATATAAACGTGTTGGCAAATGCTGTATTACCTGCTGCAGGTAGCTTTTTGTGTTGTTTAAACATTTACAGTACATGCAAGGTTAATTTCACGCCATTAATTGTTACGTTTCCAGTTCTCATCACTTCAGCCTGGTGGGATGCAGGTCATGTTTAATGACATATGAACAAGGCCTGTGTAATAGTGGTTTGGAGTACTTTGGTGGTTTATTTTTGTTTAATTTATTTGTTTTTTTAGGTCTATTTCTTTTCTTCTTCATATGCTTTGATGCTTTGGAGGACTGACACTTGACCTGCTTGACGGAGTCCTTCTCGTAGCTGACAGATGTGCTAGGGACTGACTTTATTTAGGTGTTTTCTGAGGTTTCAGCTTGGCATCTAATCAGTGAATGCTGCAGGTGTTCCATGACGACATTTGGTTAGCAGTTAATTATTTCTACTTGGTGGTGGATTTCACATATACACAGATATGCAGCTCTCAGTTTACAGTTTTGTTCCTCACCCTACAACATTCGCATTGCGCAGTACACACGTGCTTAGGTTCCCTCAACCATGGCATGGATTAGTTACATCATGACTCTCTGGTTTTGGACACCTTCCTTGGATAGATCACATGTTGTGCTGTCATTGAAGCTAGGTTTTGCTGACAACTCCTGTTGGCACCTGCACTGGACTGCACTGAACTGTCGAATTGCGTTGTGTTCAGCTGTGCTGCAAGCTGACAACGCCTGCACTGGACTGCTGAAATGCATCATGTTCAGCTAGAGCCGCAAGCTGTCATGACTCATGCCTGAACTGTTACATGGAGTTTTACATTTTTGCACCAGTTTCAACTCAAGTCTATGAACTGTGGTCTGCACCCACTGCTGAACTCTTGACATCTCCAGGATGGGGGCTGGAGAACGTCATGACAAGTGATAGTCAAGCTGGGAAACATCACTACCAAACATAGCAGCCTGCCTGATGTGTGAGCTGACCATGTGATCTTCAGGTGGTGATTCAATAACTACAGTTTTTCATGATCAGTACTATCTTTGCTATGGTAGAATCTCACGCATGCTCATTGTTCATACATACATGTACAGATCTCACTGACACATGACCTGCACAGCCACACTTCTCATGGATTGTTGGATTACCATACACATTTTTGTTTTATCCTTCATGTACTTGCGTTAGAGCAGTACAGTTTGGTTCTATTTTCTCCATCATGTTCGGTATGGGCACCTGTTGCGTTCCTTTTTGGATGGGTGTTTGTCTTTTTCTTTTCTTTTTCCTCACCTTTTTGACAGGCATAGGTAGGGGGTTGGCTGACATGATGCAGAGAAGGAAGGTAAATGTTTTCTTTGTCCTAAAGGCCGAGTGGAAGGGCAGCAAGGCTCGCGGTATTGGAGCAAGGTTCGAACTCTCTTACCATGGTGTGGATAGAAGGAGAAATAGAGTAGAGGTTGTGTTGAAGGAGGAGTTGGCATAGGATGTAGTGGTGGTGAAGAATGTGTCAGATGGGGTGGTGTGTCTTATGGTAGAAGTAGTAAGTCTGATGCTAAATAGTTGGGTTCGGATGTTTTGAGTTTTTATTTTTTCTTTCTTGTAGTATTTCCATCTGCAGTACAGATGACGTTCGTGTTATGAGCATTCCATTATTTTCTTTGTAACAGGATGTTTTTTGATTGCCTCCTGTTTCAAAAGGGGATGACAAATAAGGAACATATAGTTAAACACACCATTTCAAATAACTAATTAGATCAACGTTTTAACTCTTCATACAGTGATGAGAGCTGGAAACAGTTATACATTTGATAAAGTTATAAAAGATCATTTTAATAAGTGCCTAAAAACAGGTTGTTGGATAGTAGTTGCTCAACAAGATTCTGTTGAACCCACCTCTTGATCTGAACGTTTGGGGTAATTTATATAGATTTAGTGCTGACTTTTTCTTATTTTTTCATTTACAGGTCAAATCTGGACTTCTGATGATCGTGAAGGAACACGAAAAATAAGATTGTGAATAATTTATATCTGAAAAGGGGAAATGCACTTTACAATCACATGTTTCCACAGCTGTGATGGACAAGCAGAGAAACCTTACCATAACTGGGTTTACATTCCTCCCCTTTTCAGCAGATTAATTAATGTTGAATGAATGCTTAATGTTGCAGTGTAAACAATGAAGGGAAGATCTATTTCCCTGCACCATTTTTTTTATCTTACAGGTTAACAGGTGGAACATGCAGCAGAGCAGAACTAATCACATTAACTAACAAACTAACCAACTAATCACTAATATATGCCAAGATTTTCTATGTTGAAGTTACATATGGTTATTCTTACACCTGTGAAGAATGACTGTGAGTTTGATCCAGGATGTCCAGAAAAGAGTGAAGGTTGTTGAGATGAATGAGTCAGACAGAATGTGAATGTTACAGACAGATTAATGTGACTATATATATATGTTTGTGCCTGGTGAATGTGCAGTACAATAGTTGTGTGTTGATAGATTTTTGTGTATTGATAGATTTTTGAGAAAGGTGTACAGGGTTTTCACTACTTTTCTATAGATATAATTTAGTTTTATCAATTTTGATTCTTAGATCTGAACGATAATTAGAAATGTTTTAGAGGATACATTTTAGCTGCACCTTTGTTAAGAAGTATCAGAGTAGCCTAGCGGTGAATTTTACTGATAGGAAATGTTTGTGGTAGAACATTCTGGTACTGAGAGAATATATATATATATAGGAAATGGATGTGAATAAGATAATTGAGTTTGACAGGTTATGGAAGGATTTTTGTGTTTTCTGTTCTGATCAGATTAATCATAGATTAAGTGTTAATTTTCTGAATGTGGTCTTAGCCCTTATCACAGACATCTCTGAATAAGAGTAGTTGAGTTTTTCTCAGATATCGGATTAGTTAACAGAGTAGTGTAGGGCTTTTCCCCTCACAGGTGTCTATGATGAAGAAGATGAAGAGGCCTGACACCAGTTCTTTGCTAAGGTTAACACATACCAGAAATGCACACACTGGAGCAGAGTATATGCAATGTTTTGAAGTTGTTAAGAGTTGATAAATCAAATTTTGGGAAATTTAAGGATTTTTGAGAAAGTATTGAATTTATAAAGTCAAATTATAGCCCAGTTGTTTTTTTTATTTGAACGCCTTTTTAAAGGTATTGAATTTAACTTCATTATTCCTGCATATACCCTGTAGAGGCGTGTTTTGTGAGGGACAGTCCGCACGGTTCTTACTTGTTTTTTTTATTTTTTGTTTGTTTGTTTTTGCATCTATTTTGTCTTGTTTGTTTTTGTCTGTTTTATTCTTGTTCATTGTTTTTGTTTGTTACATTTGTTTTATTCTTTGTTTTTGTTCTGTTTTATTCTTTATTTGTTTGTTTTGTTCTTATTCTGTTTCTTCTTGTTCTTTGTTGTTGGTTGTTTTCTTTGTTTGTACTTTCTTACCTTTACTTTTATTAGTTATTACCATGTAGTATTAATGCTTATTTTTATATAAGGTGTTTTATATTCTGGGTGGGTAACTTAGATGTAATATTGCTGTGGGTGGGAATGTTAGAGATTTCCAATGTGTATCCAGTTTTTAATTGCATTCTCACATAGAACATATAGGATTTTGTTGACATGATGTTTGTCATGTCAAAAGGGGAATTGAAATATATTTCTATCAGTATTACATTACACCCATTATGTTCTATTATTTGTATTCACTTAACTCTGCCTTATAATGTGAAATGTGACACAAGGCAGAACGTTTTTCTCTCGGGCTTTGTTTTCACTAGGGAACAGTTACACGCCTGCACAATTCAACAGACCCAACATTTGATGTTTACATTGAAGCAGATAGTTTATTGGCAGAAAGGAGGGTCACGTGGTAGTGTAGGTGGTCCCAGGGCGGTCCCGAAGCAGTCCCAGGCGGTTCCAGGTTCCAGGAGGCGGTGACGACATCCGGGGTTTTATAACCGTGGCCCTGCCTTTGAAGATGTGTGTGTGGACTGTGCTCGGAGTCAGGTCTGTTATTGCTGTAAGGTTTATTCTTATTATGTACAATAAACCTGCATAAACTTGCACATTCATTTCAGAGACTTTCCTTCAACCTTTTGAATTCGTAACAAGTCAGTTGAGATGGAGATCTCTTTTACAAGGGTGACCTGGTCAAGTGGTCAGCAGCACACGTCACATGGTAATTGACAATAAGCATTTGCATTTACCAAAAAAGATGGTTTTATGAACCTGTTTGTAGCAGCCCTGAAACATTTTTCTTCCACTGTACAGGAGGACATGGCAGGAGGTGATGATGAGGGGATCCTCTGGTCCAGCCTGGATGTTTCTGAGAAGTGGATTCGCCACCGCACGGTACCCAAATACTGTAATAATACCAGTGGTGGAGAAAGTACTCAAACACTGTACTTAAGTAAAAGTACAAATAAACAGACAAAAATTTACTCTAGTAAAAGTAGAAGTACCATATTAATATTTTTACTTAAGTAAAAGTAAATAAGTACTTGCTTTTAAAAATACTTAAAGTATTAAAGTAAAAGTACTTGCTGAATGTATTAACTAATGCAATGGTCTACAATACCATTAAGTGTGCGTACTGTATGCATATTTTCTGTAATACATTAATAGTGTTGAGCCATTTTAATGAACAATGCTGCAGATAATGCATGTTTTTATTGTGTTTACTCTGTGACACAGTTCACACTTGGACTTTTGATTCTGTGTGTCAGAATTTCAGTGATGAGTTAAATACAATTAAGCAAAATAAGAAAGAGGAATGATTATACCTTTGAAAGTTTTTATTTAACACAAAATAAAACCAATGTGTCATTTTAACTGCAGTAAACACATTTAAGTAAAAGTTGTCTGTTTGAAAAAAGGAGCATTAGACACAACTAACAAAGGAATAGATCACTTCAACTCGTTTGTCATCAACTCTAGTTAAAATATTGTCTAGTCAATCTTGTAATGGATCAACAATGAACAATACTTTAACTTCCTGACAACATTTTCAAAACTTGGACCTGAGTGTTGAGACATTTGGAGAAATCTCTTGTCTCCTAACATCCCATGAACTGACACATTTTAATATTGCAGCAAGAATTTCTTGTTCAAGTTCAGAAGAAGTTGGTTTTCAAAGTTTTTGAGTCCATGTCTGGCTCTTTAGGGAGAGAGAATCTGTCCTGCTGTACTGAACAGTCTTTCAATAGTCTTTCAATAATAGTCTTTCACTTTTGTGTTGTTGTTATTTCTTCACAGCTCACATCGTGGACTTTCCTCATGGATGGACGTGTGTCCACTCTGTCCTGCCTCTGTCGTCCAGGACATCAGTCCTGCCTGTCTCTGGTGTCCTTCCATCTGCCTCCATCCATCACCTGTGTCAACACCTTCTGCATGTATGACTGCTGCAAAAACAAACAAAAAAACACCTGTTCTGATGGACAGAACTGCTCACATCAGGACCACACCACTGAGCCCACACCTGGCCTAAAATGCTCCCATCATTCATGGTTGAGCACTGGCTAAGCAGTTCCATCTGATCCAGGTTTGAACTTGAGAAAAACATCAGTGTCTACCTACACTTCAGTCAAAGTAAGGACATTTTGTTTCCTTGTTTCCTTTTTCTGCTGCTTCTAGCTTTTTTTAGAGTTCATGGACTTTTTCATGCCCATGGACTGCACACAAACACAAACACCACATGGACTGCACACAAACACAAACACCACATGGACTGCACTGGTTTCAAAAACATGATGGTTGCATGGATGTGATTTTCGGCTGATTTGGTGCTGATTCATGTCAATAAGCTGGTGCTGCTGCTGCTGCTGGATGGATGGATGGATGGATGAATGGATGGGAGTTCCTGCTGATTTGCTGGATTTTGATGTTAACAGCTCCTGCTCAAAGAGAAGTGTTCATGTTTCATGGTTGAACTCATTTGCAGATTATGGCTGAGAACTGTTCAGGAAGAGATTTGTACTGTACAGTATTTTGTATGCTTTGTCTGTGCTGGAAAAAACATTACAGTACTGTACCTGTACAGTACATGCTGTACTGGTTTTGTGTGTTTATGGATGAATGTGTGGTATAATGTGTTATGTAAGTGCAGGGCCGGATTTAGGAGGATGGGGGCCCATGGGCTTGAGTCAATATGGGGGCCCATATATACCGTATTTTCCGCCCGAAAAGTCGCAGGACATGAAAATTAGTGTAAAAAAAGTGTGACTTATAGGCCGGAAAATACAGTTTTTTTTTTTGGTTTTTTTTTTGGTTCAGATGTTGAGCAGAAAATGACTGAACAGTAAGTTTTCACATCTTACAACTTTAATATGCCAGTTGTCACAAACAACAAACAACACTGAACTGGTTTCTAGAAAGACAAAACCACATGTTGGTTTGAAATTTGAATATGATGCTTGCAGTTTATTTTACAGATAACATCTTAAAAATACAGTATGAAGAACAAAATAAAGATTTCCATTTATTAACAAAACTTCTGCATTCATCTTATTTGAAGGAACTAGAACCACAAACATTGACCTACATTTACTCAAACGCAAACCATGCAACCCAAATAAGAAAATATTCAACCCTGAACATTTAGCAACTTTGAGCCTGTCTTATAATGCAGACATGCACAGCCCTAACCAGTAACACCAAGCCTTTTCAGTAGGGTTATCAGACATTTAAGCCTTACTTTGACATGACATTTGAAAAGATGCCCACTTTTCTGGATTTTTTTGCTGCAAATTCCTTTACAAGATCACTGAAGTCCAGCTTTCTCACTAGATCACTCTCAATAGACATGAGAGTCAAATGGTTCAGTCTTTCTTGTCCCATTGTGGATCTGAGTCTATTTTTAACAATTTTGAGCTTGGAGAATGATCGCTCACCACTTGCATTTGTGACAGGAAATGTCAGGTAAAGCCTGAATGCAATATCCACATTTGGGAAGATGTCCTGCAGTTTCTTTTCCCTAATGAATTGTAAAAGCGATGGAGCAGATGTGATCTCTTTATCACGAATAAAATCTTTAAACTGGACAGTTTCCTCCACAAAGTCCATCTCCAAGTCAGCTGAATATTTACTTTGGAGATGAGATGCTTTGTTTCTTATCTCTTGAACTAGCCTGGTTGAAACCATACCCTGTCCTTCACTTCGCTTCAGACAAGGGTCTGGGACCTGTCCATTGACAAACGATTCTTGCTGGAGGCGTGGGCTCTACTGATGGCTGCTCCCCTGTGGTCTTCTGAACTTGACTTCAGCTCCGCCTCCTGCTGAATTTTCTCTCGCTCCGTTGTATATTCTGTGTTTATAATATATGATAATAAAACGTCCTAATAAAATAAAACCATGGAGCGCTGGTCCAACACACCAGAAGACCAGGAAATCTGATGGGACTCGGGCAGCAACTTAAAACCTGACTTTAAAGGAGAAATGTAATCAAATCTGAAAAAATCGATATAACAAGAATTTCATATAGTAAACAACACACATAAACATACTTAGTATGCTTTTTTCAAGTCAGTAGCTTAAAGAAATAGTTTTTTACATTTTTCCTGCTACATGCCGAAGTGCAGTGATTTCTGTAGTACTTTTCTGGACGCACTTTTATGACACAATTAAGACCTCCTTTGCTATCTTACAATAACACTGAAGCTATAAACCCATCATTACTGTCCTCCTGTCTGTCATTTAAAATGGAAGCAGAAGACTTTTTTGAATCTGAAGGATATCACTTTAGTTTGTCAAAAATAGTTTGGTGATTTAGTGCATTAATGGGCATTTCTATCCTGGAAATACGAATAGCCGTGCGTTAGCCGCCGCATGCTAACGTTAGCATGCTAGCGCCGTATGCTAACGTTAGCATGCTAGCGCCGTATGCTAACGTGGAAGTGGGGGTGTTGAAAATGTCCTGAAACAGTTACCAATGTCTTGTTAAGCTCTGTCTTCCCCAGAACATAGTAGGATCTAAAATGATTTTTAAAGATGAAGGAGCAAGTTGAAACATGCTCAATGTCTCCTTGCTAGCAGGCTCCATAGAGAGCTGCCTGGCTAACTAACTACGGTGGCCCTACACGGCCAAAATTCTACAGCGGCCGAATGCACAGGAGCGGTAAAAATACAATATAAAATTTAAAAAAAGTTTTAAAATCGATTTTGGGGCTTTTAGAATCGATTCTGAATCGCCAGGACTAAGAATCTTGATTCTTTAAAAATAGATTTTTTTTGCTGCATCCCTAATTGCTACACACTGAAACCT
>JBBPBX010016587.1:11901-47951 GCA_038048925.1 Garcialebias charrua | reverse complement strand
AAGGGCCAAGAGTAGAGCAGTTTTATAAGATAATAAATCTATCTTAACCTCGCTCAGTGGCTCGAATGGAGGATCACAGAGAGCCCCCAAGACCAGGCTAAGATCCCAACCAGGGGTTAGGACCCTGCTGGGTGGTTTCATCCTTAGCACGCCCCTCATAAATCTTATTATGATTGGATGCGCACCAGGTGTCCTATGTCCCCAGCCTTCGTGACAGGCTGAAATTGATGATAGGAAAACTTTAATCGTTGAGAAAGAAAGACCTTTTTCCAGTAAATCCTGAAGGAAAGTCAGGAACTGAGTCAGGTCGCATGAGTAAGAAATAATATTTCTTTCTGTGTACCAAGCTTCAAAAATACTCCACTTCTGTGCGTAGAGAGACTGTGTTGACCCAGCACGGGCATTTTGGATGGTTTTTACCACATTTTCTGGCAGGCCTGATGCCATCAGCTTGTTCTTTTCTGCCAACAAGCTGAAATTTTTAACAGTTCTCAGCCTAAGTGGTGAGACTGCTTCTTCTGGTGACATAGTTTGACCCTGAAGAAGAGCAGTTGATGTATCCAGTTCCCCTCCAAGGGCCCTGGAGGCTGTGATCCCCTGGGGGTCAACCAAGTTGGGGAGAAGGCCTTCCTGCCGATGTGCTGCCAGGTTGCTCTGACCGAGAGTGATCGAGGGCAGATGCAACCTGTCGTCCTTATTAGACAAAAGTGGAGCAGAATGTCTGTTCTTTCTCTCCTTGTTTGGGGTCATGGGACTGAAAAGCTGCGAGTTTTGTAAACGAACAGATCTCCTGACCCCAAGTTGTTTCCTTGATGGGTCTAGTTTACTGGTCCTCAGCCTTAAAGTGTTGGAGCCAGACAAATTGCCCGAGGTCTGTGTTTCACCCGTTGGGGGAATATTGTTTAAAAGTAGAGCTGAACAGCACAGTGAGAAAAGTCAAGTGCTGCTGGATCACTGCTTGAACATTACGTGTCGCCCATTAATGATAAGGGGACAGCTGCAACGTGAGAATGTGGAGATGATTCTTTGTAGTTGGTAGACTTTAAATTGTTTGGTAATAGAGAGCCCAGTTCCCTTCGAATAACAGGAAGAAGAATCTGATTCAGCTCTGATTTGTTTACACACACCGCCTTTGTGAACGTGTGAAGCTAGTGGTTGCCTGCGGGCTTCTGACGTTATCCCCCCGTCGTTAGATTCTGTCGGCGCGCCTCCCTGAGGCACGGACATGTCACGTGTTTGCTTGGTTAGTGTATTGACCGCCCCGTCGTTCACAATGGAACGGGGGCTGGAGCACGTGACCCCCCTCACCTGTCTCTATTGCCATTTATCCACAGGGCCTGTTCGTGCTCGTTCGGGCTCGTTCGTAACTAGTTAACAACTAGTTATGGAGTGTACCTACAGGGGCCTGTTCACGTGAAACCAGACCTATTTTGGTGCCTGTCTCACTGAGGTACAAAGGTCCAGTTCTTTAGGGTCCAGTTATGACATCAGCACAGTGTGGTCACTGATTGGTCAGGGGGCGTATTCCTAGGTCGGAGGGCGGAGATTCAGTCTTCTCCAGTAGGTGGCGGTATGCACCTGAACGTTGTTTGCAATCCGCCAAGAAGAAGAAGAAGAAGATTCAGTCTTCCAGGAAATGCAAACTGCCATCCCGCCAAACTCTAGAACAACAAGTTGGAGGAGCACATTTTTGAGAATTAACACAGGCTAATAATTATGTCACAACCGTGGTCAAACGCGGAGGTTCAGGCTTTTCTGTATTTGCTGGCCGATGAAAATATTCAGAGGGAGCTGGATGGAGTGACGTGCAATGAAAAGATTTTTCAAGAGGTGTCTGCGCAGGTGAGTGTTTTCTAACTTTAAGCATATTTCCAGTGAGTCATGCAACTGTTTCTTAGCTTTTTTGGACTGCGGAAAGACCGTTTCAGAGACTGACTTCAGGCAACAGCCGAGAGGCTTTTAGGAAAAAAAAAAAAAAGATGGCGGAACGGCTCGTTTCTCTGAAATTTAACAAGAAAAGCACCTAAACAATTATTTGTTAGCTCGAAATTGTAGCAGAGGTGTGTCTGAGTCTATCATTTGCTTAATACATGCACTTTAATGGTCAAATTCGCCGAGTTGGCAGCTGTTTTCAAGGTTCGAAGCAGAGCAGAATGTGGGGTATGGCAGGCCGTTTGAGTCATTAATAGCGAGTGAAGATTCTCAGTCATCCAGGACTTGTTAAATTCTAAAAAGTGCAAGGAAGGAAAAAAAATAGTCTAAAGTATAGTATAATAAATAAAGTCCAGATGTTTTTGTCTTGAACTTTTTTGAATTTATCATTATAGCCACGTTTTCATATTACGTGATACAACCGCCAACTTCATGCCATACATGTTACTGCTGCTATCTACAGTACTTTCTGTTTTTGGTTTTGGTTTGTTTTGGTTCAGTCAGAATAAATGGAAACGGTCATATCTCAGTCCAAAAATGGTTTATAAATATGGGGAAAAATCCATAAATTTGTCACTTAGGCCTATAGGCCTGTATTAATGTGTAATGTGATTTATTTCAGGTTAATCAGTCAGTTCCTGTGTAAAGATCCTCTAGCCGTGGGTGTCCTTGGAGAAGGATGGGACAAGTCACTGCACTGTAAAGCAAGTATGCCATGACAGAAACACTCCAAACTTTGAAAATTACAGATAAAAGCAAAGGATAATGATGTTTAGAGGAGATTATAACAATAATTTTGTGTTGTTTGTCAGATGGGGCAGTGAAAACAGCCAGCCAGACATATGAAGCCATCGCTGAACTGCTGCATCAGGATCTGATCTTGTGACTCCAGACTACACATCAACTGCAGCCGAACAGACCTCAGAGCTTCTCCTGATGCTCTGCTCTCCTGCACCTTGTCCACATTGTGCCAAAGATGTCCTCGGTGCCTCAGTAAAAAAAAAAAAACAGTCCTGCATTGACAACACAAACAGGTCCTATGAACTCAGCAGATGTCATACAAGCTCAGTTTGTGACGGAGCAGGGGTACTGTGACTTCATGGTGTTTTTCATTCAACCTTTATTTAGTCAGGTAAATCTCATTGAGCCTCGTGGACTCTTTTACAAAAGCGACCTGCTACAAACTAAAGAACTTTAGTTCTGGGTCAGATGACTTTATTCACAGAGGATTGTGTCTGATGGTGAGTTCTTTACAGAAGCAGTGAAAAATGTAGAAATGTTCTACAGGTCAGCATTTTTACCTGAGCTATTGGCCAAATTTTACTTTTAATTATTGTTACATGTTTTGGAACAACAGGTTAAGATTCCAGTGATGATATTTTAAGTTCATATTTCATACATAACTGCAGATTTAGTAATATGTTTTTCTGTTTCTACAAATAACACCAATCTTTCATTTTTTTAAACTGTTACAATTGACCTTTCGCAAAACCCCGCCCCCAACCGGCCATTGTCCAATCACACGTCACTAGCATCTCCGGCTATGTAAGCTAGGTCCGACATTCTACAAGATGGTGAAGCGATGCGCCTATGGATTGTGTAAATCAGACAGCAGGTATCCCAAGAGTTTGTCTGGTGGAGTCTTGTTTTTTCCCTTCCCAAAGCCGAAAACACAACTGGAACGGTGTCAACAATGGATAAAACAGTGTGGAAGGCCTCACTCCCAGCTTAATGTCTCGAAGATAAACAAGCATTCGTATGTATGCTCAAAGGTAAGACAAACATTCATTGTGACTGTCCTGCTCTAGAAGTAATAATTATAATTTCAAGAAAGGTTATTATTAATATTCATTGTTGTGTATTATTTTGGATATAATTTTTAGAAGATTACCCTCTTACGTTTAGTAAGCTCATTAGCATTAGCTAACTTTAGCGAATGTTTACATTAGTTCACTGTCGGGTCTCGATGCTGTGAACCCTATACGATATCATGTTTAGTCAGTTTCACTACATAAACTTGACTAGCTAACACGCCTTCAATTACCGATCACAGAGTCTGTGATGCGAAGTTTGCTAACTGCAACGAAAAAGTACCTCGTGGAGGAATTTCGACTAAGTCCTTCAACACAACAAACCTAATTCGTCATTAAAATGTTTTAATACGTTTTAATAACTTACCAAAAGCCGTCTGCCAGCGCAGCCATTAGCGACACCTGTTAGCATGTAGCTCCACCGAGTAGCTCCACCGAGTCCGCTGCGCAGTTACGGGCAGTCCAGTTTAGCTGCGGCTTCAAAAAGGCTGTCGGCTTTGTTATTCCAAGTTAGCTCGTTGTCCCCCGATGTCTTCGGCTTCCAGTCCGACATCGAGGCGAGCTCCAGGAACCTCTGATCGCACAAAGCCGGCTGTCGAAGCTGCAGCTTTGGTGGGGTCCGGTTTAGCATGTTAGCCTTAGCTCATACCATGAGCTGCTGGTCACGCGCTAACACTCACCAGCTACAGAAAGCTTGACGGGCGTAGCAACAGTAACTAAGGGGGCGGGGCTTCTGCGAAAGGTCAATTTTATTGACGTGTAACATTTACAGTATTTAAATAAAGTTGCTTTGATATTTTGATTGGAATTGATTGATTACATATTGTTAAGTTTATATTACAAATGTTTTAGAGTTTGGAACACACTTGTTGATCAACTGGGACAATGGAGCGGCGCAGATTTTTTAGGATGCATGCCACTTTCAGTTTTGTCCAAAGTAGTGTACTCCACCATCATCAATGTGTGTATATATAAATATATATGTATATTATTATATGTATATATGTGTATATGTATGTACTGTATATATAAATATATATGTATGTACAGTATATATTATGTATGTATGTGTACATATATGTGTATATATACACACATGTATGTATATATATAAACACGTGTGTGTGTGTGTATATATATATATACTCACGCATATGTTTGTATGTGTACACATGTATGTATATACAATATATATACATATATGTGTATATATACACACACATATATATATATATATATATATATATATATATATATATATACTGTATATGAACATTTGTCTGTGGCTGAAAAAGCCACAGACAAAGCAGAATGTTCAAAAAAGAAACAAGCTCATCCACTTTGGTTGTGTGTTCTTTTCCAGCTCTTCTTCTAATGTGTGTGTTAGTGGTTAATAAAGAGCTTAATGTATCACTAGCGCCACCAGCTGGTTAGAAGCGTTGATATTAATGATCCACCCACTGCAGGAGAATTACCCGCCCACTGCAGGAGAACTTCACGCCCACTAAAGGGGTCCTAAGCGTGCAGTGGATACAGAAATAAACCGGTCCCATAGGAACTGGCCCAAACTAGCCACAATGGGACCTTACAGGAACCAGACCTGTTGATAAGAGGCATTAGTTTTTTTGGAGTCATTTCATTCATTCATTCAACCTTTATTTAGTCAGGTAAATCTTTTGAACCTCATGGGCTCATTTACGAAAGCGACCTGCTAAAACTAAAGAACAATGAACAGCAGTGATAGAATTTCATTAAACAATAAACAAACAAACAATAAACAATAGAAAACAAAAAGAGAGAAAAAAACAAAAGATTTTTTTTTCTTTTTTCTTTTTTTTAACAAAGTATCAAAAAACTAGCAACCTTTCTTATGAAGGATTTGCCGCCTGTAAAATTCTGGCGCGCGCAGGATTTAGAGATTATCAGTTATATTTTAAAACCCTGGCTACACGCAAGAGTTAGAGAATATTAGTTATATTTTATAGAACTTTATAGAAAGGCGGAAATGCTCTTTAGGCTATGGGTGCGCGCTTCGTGTTATTTACGTCCTAACATAAGCTGAATTGTAATCAGTCATTAACAAAAATTTAACTCAGAAACACTAATATATATACACTGTATTCAGCTAACAAACATTTTTTAGCGGCGTGTCCGCTCTTAAAAGAACACTCCACCCACGTCAAGTGAACACTCCACCCACGTCAAGTGAACACCCCACCCACTTCAAGGCTTGCTCTCTACATAATGCGTAATGAACGCGGGCGGGCCAGTTCGGGCTATGGGCAAACCGGGGGCGGCCCGGGCCATTGAGGGCTGGCCAATGCAAAAACGGCTACAGACTCATGTTCGTGCTGCTGTTAGAAGTAAAGTTTTATTAGTTCCTAATGTATTTTTAGTTCATGTTTTTCTTAGTTCATATCTTAGATCTTATTACTGTTTTTCTTTTACTTTTTATTGTTGGATGTAACTGGGACCCTGTGTACATAATCTCCTTTCATCACATGTACCACATGTGGTGCGAATGACAATAAAATATCTGGCTCTGACTCACTTTCTGTTTTTAAGTCTCGTTTAAAAACTCACTTTTAGTCCCTGACTTTTGACACCGCAAGTTGATTTTATCTTGTCTGTATTCTATAATGTTAGTCATTTAGTTCTTATCTTTACCTCTGCGGATCCATGTATTTTATCCTGTGTTCTTTGCTTGTTTTGTTTTTTCTGTCCGGCACTTTGGCTGACCTTGTTGCTGTTTTAAGTGCTTTATAAGTAAAGTGGTATGGTATATGAGGTTAAACCTGATATAACAATAATAAAGTGCTATGTGTTGTCATTATTGTATGTTACAAAGATGAAATTGGTTCTCTGCATTTATCCCATCGCACCTGGGATGCGCCCAGGTGGGGCAGCAATGTGGGTGCCCGGGGAGCAATTTGGAATTGGGTGTCATGCTTAGAGACATGTGCAATGTCCGAGGATTGAACCCAGGACCTTTGGGTCCTGGGTCCAGGACCTTTGGGTCCTGGGTCGGCTGCCCTGCCCCTACACCATCTCGGCCCCAGATATGTGCAAATGAACAAAAAACAAAACAAACCCATGGGTTTATTCTAATATGATGTACAAATGTGTCAAACAGCTGTATCATAAGTGGACAAAACAGGTTTCTAATGTTAGTGTTGGCTCTAAAAACAGACTTTCATGTTTCATAAAATAATTTTAAACTCGGTCATAAATATTTGATACTTAAAATTAGAGCCTGAGTACAATTTATACATAAACTACCAAAATAACTCTATATTTCAATTTTTCTTTTCATTTTTTTGTTGTTGTTGGTATGTTTACAGTTTCAGCACTACACAATTCCACTTGAAGAAGAGTTGGAACACTATCAAAATAATAATGAATAATGTGAAAAATGATTTATAATATAGTTAACCCTCCTGATGCCCTGGGGTCAAAATGACCTGAGGCCTCAATAATAAACCCGAGGCCTTGTTGGCCATTTTGACCCCATGGCAGCTGAAGGGTTAAAGTCCTTCATGATGCAGCAAATGTTTTCAGTAGTGAGCTTGAATGAGCTGCAAGAAGCTTCTTTTAAGCAGCTGATCTCGTTTATTTTTTTCCCTTTTTTCTCCGTTCTTTGGTCCAAAACTAGCCTGGCCCTCGCCTTCCTACACAGCTCCACTCAATTCTCATTTCCCTTCACTGGTCCGTCTGGGACGTCTCCCATAGACAAGGATTTCGCCGGCAGATTTTTGACCGGACCAATCAGAGAACAGAAGGCGGAGTTTCCAGACCAATCAGAGAACAGAAGGCGGAGTTTCCGGACCAATCAGAGAACAGAAGGCGGAGTTTTGAACGACGTCGATTTCATGCGCAGTTTGCCCTGCTCAAAATGGCTGCCTGCACGAAGGAATTTACAAGAAAACACGGTAAAAAACTATTATTTCTTTGCTGAGAAAAAATATATTTCTTAGCTGACGTTATAGCAGAAGGGTTCCTGAGCTTAACAGTTCCTAAATCAATTCACGAAATGGTCAAATCTGCTGGATTTAAATTGTTTCGGTTTGACTTTTTCCAGACAGCCTCGGGGGCGCTACGAAAATAAATTATAAAAAATCGAATTTTATCTCAAATGTTTCATCCAGGCCAACAGTCAGTAAATTAAAGCCATGTAATTACACACTGGTAGCAGAAAAAATATCCACCGAGTGGTTTCTGAGCTGTTTATCAGAAGAGTTAGCCTGGCCCTCGCCAGGCTAACTGGCTAACGTATGTTGCAGCTCCGCGCAACATACGTCACGGCCAAACGTTAACAATTGGGTAACCTCAGCAGAGGCCACGCCTCCAGCAAGAATCGGTTGTCTATAGGAGAAAGTCCAGACCCTAGTACGAAGCGAAGTGAAGGACAAGGGTCTGGTTTTAACCAGGCTAGTCCAAAACAGTACCAAGTTAAAAAGCGTTCTCTGTCACTAAATAGCTACCGGTACAAATAAATATGAAAGCAAATCCTTCAGGCCATTGAATAGAAATATTTGTACATTTAAAACAGTTGACAGTATTTTCTATGTTCCTTAATTAGCCAGATTATAGCTCATTAATATTTTACTATGTTTGCACACCCATAAAGTGCACAGGCTGAATTTATGAAACAGCTGATACTAAAAAGCAATAACCCGAGCAGAAAAAAATGCTTCCTTTTAGCAAACACTCCTCTTGTGCATCTGACTTCATTTTTCACAGATATTATAAACAATACCTCTGATTGTTCTTCGTTCTGTATAATAATAATAATAACAATAATAATAATAATAATAATAATAATAATAATAATAATAATAATTATTATTATTATTATTATTATGCAAGTTAGATGTTTAGTGGTGGTGCTTTCACAGGCCCAAAGAGTTTGATTTTCAATTATTGCTTGGGTATGGTGCATTTACTGACTGAAATAAATAGTATTTTTAAGGGCTGGATCGTCCAGTTAAAGGTTCAGTCTGCAGTTTCTGTAGAACAGCAGCACTTAGAAAAAATTTCAACAAGCAAAGCATTCTGATCCCTCCCCCTCAGAGCCATATATGGCTCTGCCCCCTTGTGGTCTGTTGAAATTTGAATTCAAGCTCTGTTTTTATTGGCTGATTCAAATTCAAGCTCGGTTTTTATTGGCTGGTTACAAACTTTGTTTTTATTGGCTGGAAAATGGCGGGTCACTTTTTCTTTTTAGAAATGCTTATTTACCACCTGGAGAAGCAAGGGGACAATATTTTTTTTTAGTTTTTTCAGAGATTACCTCTCTAACATCAATCTAGTGACAGAGTGAAGAAATATGTTAAAATATATATTGTTTGAAAAGTTACAGACTACATTACAATCTTACATACCCCAGCTTTAAGCTCAATATTGATTGATTCTGGTCAGTAGCTGATTGATGGTATATCCCAACTTTAACTGGTTTGAGATGATAAGAACCTAAAATCTGTTAAATTATAGACTATCAAAATATGTTGATTTATGTAACACAGTTAAAACAACCTTAGTGTTTAGTACTTTTAAAAAGAAGCAGGTGCTTCAGCTCAGTGGCACACAGCCTGTTGTTAACAAAAACACCCCCTTTCACTGTGTCATTATGAAAGCCAGAGCACATTATCGTCTGTGGTCGTCAAACAAAATCACTAAATTCTGAGTTATTACATCCATTACAGAAAACATAATTTACCATCTAAAGGCCTTTGCAGCTCGCTGCAGAAAGGGCTGCCCAACTGTGGAAAATGATTTGAGCTTTTCTTGCTCTTCAGCCGACACAAAATAATAAAAACAGAAGAGAAGCAGGTGAAATGCCCAATATGTCGACAGCCAATCTAAAAGATTTAAACCCTGTTTTGCTCTCAGTGCACTTCCTGAAAAATTTGCAGGTTTAAGTAAATGGTAGTGGTTAATTTTCCAACTACCTGAACTGAGACATTAGTAATCTGCTCGTCTCGTAAACACCTGAACAAGTCAGTGGCAGTTTGAGTTGCTTCTTATCAAACCTGAAGTTGTTCTGAAGCTCAAACTCTGATAAACAGATTCTCCCTGCAGATCTGAATGGTCTCATTGTATCCCAGCGCATTTCACACTGCAGAGCCTCACTGTCTGCCCTGTGAACGTGTTTTGTCAAACCCTTGTTAAAAAGCGGGTGGGGTGGGGGTGGAGGGTACATTTGGCACAAACTCACCTGAATCACAGCTAAACAAGTTCACAATGCCAAAGAAAAACCAGAACTCGCTCTGCAGCGGTGTACAAGACCTGTGTGCTAGTTTGCTCTAAACTTTGTGGGTACTCGTTTTATTTTTGCTGTTGTTTTGCTCGTGGACGTAGTTATTGGTAATACAAACCTGTTTACTTCCAACTCCACTTTCTGCAGTAGTGTGCCCTTGCCTTAGCCTGAGGGGAGCCAAAAGAAGAAGAAAAAGTAAAAGTTAAAAGGACAGAGATGGAAAGAAAATGAAAGAGAAGGGTGAGACAGAGTGGGACTGTGAAAACACAAAGAAATGTCTTTTTTTTATGGGAATGTTTCACTTAATCTCATAAAGGCAGCGTTTAAAACCTCCTTCTGTTTGCTGAGCAGTTCAAAAGAGGCTCCACATGCCTCTGCTTGCTGTTATATAAAAACAACATTCTAATGCAGATCCTAAAGAGGGCCGGCAGCTCAGCCTGCACAATGAGAAGCGGGATGTGCCAGATGTACTGATGGAGGATGGGCGGTGGAGGTGCCCAGCCAACATGCATAGTTGGGCCCCACATGGGGTTATTGTGGGCTAGTTGGGTAATGAGTGGGCATGGGATTTATCTGGGCTAACTGCATGAGACCCATATGGTTATCCCATAAAGGAACCCATTTTGTGAGCCCTGTTGGGCTAAATATATGGGTCCTATACAGGATTAATGTGGGCTAACTGGCAATGGGACAGAAATGGGCAATTTTATATGGGACCCATGTGGTTTTAGTATAATGGGCCCAGCATGGGAAGCCCATGTGGGCAGACTGTATTTATCCCAAGTGGTATCAATGTGGGCTCACCTTACATGGGTTCAACCTGGGCATGGATATATAGGGCCCATTACATTTTTATGTGGGCTAACTGGGAATGGGACATAAATGGGCATTATTATATGGGACCCATGTGGTTTTAGTATAATGGGCCCAGCATGGGAAGCCCATGTGGGCTAACTGTATTTATCCCAAGTGGTATCAATGTGGGCTCACCTTACATGGGTTCAACCTGGGCATGGATATATAGGGCCCACTACATTTTTATGTGGGCTAACTGGGATTGGGACAGAAATGGGCAATATTATAAGGGACCCATGTGGTTTTGGTATAATGGGCCCAGCATGGGAAGCCCATGTGGGCTAACTGTATTTATCCCAAGTGGTATAAATGTGGGATCACCTTACATGGGTTCAACCTGGGCATGGTTATATAGGGCCCAATACATTTTTATGTGGGCTAACTGGGAATGGGACAGAAATGGGCATCATTATATGGGACCCATGTGGTTTTGGTATAATGGGCCCAGCATTGGAAGCCCATGTGGGCTAACTGTATTTATCCCAAGTGGTATAAATGTGAGATCACCTTACATGGGTTCAACCTGGGCATGGATATATAGGGCCCACTACATTTTTATGTGGGCTAACTGGGAATGGGACAGAAATGGGCAATATTATATGGGACCCATGTGGTTTCGGTATAATGGGCCCAGCATGGGAAGCCCATGTGGGCTAACTGTATTTATCCCAAGTGGTATAAGAGTGGGCCGACCTTACATGGGTTGAACCTGGGCATAGATATATAGGCCCCAGTTTAATTTTATTTGGGCTAACTGGGAATGGGACAGATATATGCATCAGTATATGGGACCCATGTGATTTTAGTATAATGTGCTCAGCATGGGAAGCCCATGTGGGCTAACTGTATTCATCCCAAGTGGTATAAATGTGGGATCACCTTACATGGGTTCAACCTGGGCATGGATATATAGGGCCCAGTACATTTTTATGTGGGCTAACTGGGAATGGGACAGAAATGGTCATCATTATATGGGACCCATGTGGTTTTAGTATAATGGTCACAGTATGGGAAGCCCATGTGTGCTAACTATATTGACCCCAAGTGGGATAAGTGTCGTATAACCTTACATGGGTTCAGCCTTGGCATGGATATACAGGCCCCAGTTCATTTTTATGTGGGCTAACTTGGAATGGGACAGAAATGGACATCATTATATGGGACCCATGTGGTTTTGGTATAATGGGCCCGGCATGGGAAGCCCATGTGGGCTAACTGTATTTACCCCAAGTGGGCTAAATGTGGGATGATCTTACATGGCTTCAACCTGGGCATATATAATATAGGCCCCAGCTCATTTTTTTATGTGGGCTAACTGGGAATGGGACAGACATGTGCATCAGTATATAGGACCCATGTGATTTTAGTATAATGTGCCCAGCATGGGAAGCCCATGTGGGCTAACTGTATTTATCCCAAGTGGTATAAATGTGGGATCAACAGATACAGATTTAAACTGTACATTGAATTTACATTTATAAATTCAATGTATATTTTTATAAATTCAATGTATATTTTAAATCTGTATCTGTTGATCAAAACCAACAAGAATTACAACTCATAGTGCCACAATCAAAAACTAAACTAAAAAACAGGAAGTGAACCGTGTTGATTTCCCATCATGCTTAGCGGTATATTAGTGTTCAATTATAGTTTAAATCTGTATCCGTTGATCAAAGCCAACAAGAATTACAACTCATAGTGCCACAATCAAAAACGGGGAGTGGACTATGTTGATTTCCAATAATGTTTAGCAGTATTTTAGTGTTCCGGGCTGCACCATGAGTCAGAAGGACATCTGTGTTATAGAACTGCCTCTTGTTAAAGACTGGGTATTATCTGTTGTGAGGCTCAGAGTGTTCTTTGAGTGTAACTCACACAATGTTAAGACAGAAGTCACAGAGTATGGTGCAATATACGTGCTCTCGGCAGGTTGGATCGGAAAATCCGACACATAAATTATGCTGGTAAGAACACACATGGGTCTGTAATGAGCCTCATGTAAATTAACCATCTGGGAACCACTGAAAGCCCAGACAGTGCCCATTATAGTCTATCCGGGCAAACCCACGTGGGGCCACCATGGAAACTGTGGACAAACCCACTTATAACCCATATTTTTAGCCCAGTTGGGACCCAGTTTAGTCTCAGGTAGATATTCTTCAAGGCACACACATGGGTTTTACATGGGTCTCATTTAAGTTAAACATCTGGGTCCCACTGAAAGCCCAGTCAGGGCCCATTAAAATCTATCTGGGCCAACCCATGTGGGGCCACCATGGAAACCGTGGACAAACCCACTTATTACCCATATTTTTAGCCCAGTTGGGACCCAGTTTAGTCCCAGGTAGATATTCTTCAAGGTACACACATGGGTTTTACATGGGTCTCATTTAAGTTAAACATATGGGTCCCACTGAAAACCCAGTCAGGGCCCATTAAAATCTATCTGGGCCAACCCATGTGGGGCCACCATGGAAACCGTGGACAAAACCTTTTGGGGCCCATGTTTTTTGCACATATGTATACCATATGGGGCCCACCTGTGCATGCTGGCTGGGTGGTGGCGGGGAAGAGATTTCGGTGGAAATGCGAGCAGCAGGGAGGACTGAGGCCAAAGACGTGATAGAGGAATCAAGGCAGCACTTCTTCCTGAGGTGTGTATGAGTTGACAGACCCCGACCTTCAGGGCAGTCAGACGGACAGGACACGTGAGGGTCACCCTTCGGCCTCTGCTGCCACTCCCTGAATCAACCCGTTCAACTCTCCCACTTTCTCCTGCTCTTTTCTCCTCTTCCCTGTTCATGTTTCACCAAGAGACTTTCCATTCGCCTTTGTCATTAACAGAAGAATGTCCTGGCAAGAAGGGCACACTGTGGTTCAGAGATTCAAAGCAGCACCTTTGATACCTTTGAAAATAAAACCGTGCAGACCCTTAAAAAAACCTTACAGCACAAGAATTTCAACAAAGACAGCCCATATCGATAACAAAGAAATAACGAAAAGGACTTATTTAATCCATTTAAGCATTAAGAACCAGAAATCCAGCAGATTGTGGCGTCATGCCTCTGTATCCAGGTTTTCCTGTGCGCTGGTGCCTCTGCACACCTCCAGGCCTCCTCTCACACATCCAAGGCAAGACCGGACCCATCTGCAAAGCTATTTTGACGAGCCATCCCTCCAAAATCTCCAGGGTTCAAACTGTTGGAAGATCAAAGGCCCAATACAGCAGTAATAATAAGTTACTGCCCTATGAACGCCTCATTCATCAGGGAAAGGCAGAAATATAGAACAGTTGTAAATGCAGGGCCATTAAACACTCATCTTATGATCCTAGCTTTTTACCCCCTTGTGGAAAAACAGCTTCAGCATTGCAGGCTGGAGGAAAATAAGGCACAAACTCAAGGCAGAAAGGCCAAAACTATGCACTGATATGAAAATCAATTAAAATGTACTGTTAATGCATTTTGGAGAACCGCCTTAACCACACCGGTACCACACTTGCTCACCCTTAGTTGGCAAGGACCAGTTAAACAATTGAGAAAAGAATTGGCACAGGTCAGTATTTACCGTTTTTCATCTTGACATTCTATTTTTAGCGTAGCATCTTCCTCATATCTTGTGTGCCGAAGCTTTAGCGATGAATCCCTGACCTTCGCACTCTGCCTTTGAAGTGACATGTGAAAGATGTGCCGACCTAATAAGAATGCCTTGAGACGCATTCATTCTTGAACACCAGAAGCACCTTTGCAAGAGGGCGGCGCGTTTGCCCTCGGGCAGCAGATAAAACAGCCTAGTGTGCACAGATGCTGAAAAGTGGGGCAAAAATAAAATGTGCACGCATTGTTTTTTTTTTTATGTGTGCACCACGGTATGTGAGAACACAATGTTACCTGTCTCGATTGGTAAAAGCATTACTGGTAGTTGACTTTGTTGGCGAACGTGCATCCAACTACAGTAATCAGATAATGTCATCTTTCAGTGTAAATTATCTTGTTTCAAGGTCACATGTGTCACAATACACTGGAGAGCATTTCCAGCTGGTTGGACTTAAACTGAATAAGCACTAACTGATGGGGGGAAGAAGTCCAAATTTATTAGGTTTGATGCGACAGGTTTAAATATTTTTATTTTGACATAAAGCAAATACACAAAGACTTTCAAGGATCCTTTGTTAAGTTCAACTGGAGGAGACTGGCCAGCTGATATGATTCATTTAATTCACTGTGAACAGGTGGAGCTGCAGATCATGGAAGAATGTCTGTTATTTATTCAGACAGGGTCAGTTCAGAGGTGGGTGAGCTAGTGCACCAAGACTTTTACTCAAACTGCATTTTGCAGTACCAATAGGTATTGACTGGGTCTCCAACATACAACAACATGCTACATTTCATTTCAAAAACTAAACGGAGTCTGGAAAAATGTAAAATATGATACAGGCCTGCAGCCAACCTCATGATCAGCTGAATACAACAGTGATGAACAGGAAGTACCACATGTTCATCTGTACAAAGGTAACTGCAGGTAAATCCTACATTTTCTGTCATAATTACATTGTATGTTTAATGGTTAAATTAAAGGTTGATGCAAAGCTAGTTGTACTTTGTTTTCTGTGTTTTGTATGTAGATATATAAATAAAATAAAATAAATGTTACATTTTTGTCATCTGTGTATGTTTCCCATACAAGATGAAATATATGTTGTAACTTCTGGTTGTAAAAGTTTAGTCTTTGTTTACTACGATCCTTTGAAAGCCCTATTTGTGACTGAGCTCCTCGTTTACGGCCATACCACCCTGAACATGCCCGATCTCGTCTGACTGGCCTGGTTGGTCCCGACTCTGCTTAGCTCCCGCGAAACAGACCAACCAGGTCCAGTCCCATCATTTCTACCACTATTACTCAGTCCCAAGTCTGCTCAGCCCGCGACTATTCCACCAGTACTTTTTAGCTGATTCAAGGCTGATTCAGGACCTTTTATTTGTCCCTGCTTCTCTGATGGGACCGTTCGAGCTGAGTCAGGACCAAAATGTGAATGCAGGACACTGGTTGGTCAGGGAGAGGAGTCATTGGATCTCAGAAAATCTTCACAGATCCTCCATTTGCAATTTCTCGGGATGCGGAGCAGCGGCTGGATTTATTTTTTAAGATTTTAAAAACAATAATGACAACATCGTGTTTAATTCTGAAGTGCAGGTGTTTTTTGTTTGGTGACTGACGACAACATTTGAGTGAGCGGAGTCACCACGGAGGATCATACGACCCATTGAAGCACATGAGGCCAGACCCGGAGCCCCGGCCTTGTGTGCTCAAAAAGGCCAGATTCTGAGCCCTGGCAGGCGGGAGGACTGGGACAAAGAGTGGAAATGGTTTTTTATTTTTTTTTACATTATATGTATAAAAAAAAAATGTTATTTTTAAATCAGTGAAGATTAAAAATAAATTAACGGTGCTGGCTTTATCATGAAATCCTGTTTTCCCTTGACTTTATTAAATAATCTGTTAATTAAAGTTAACGCAGCTGAAAAATCATAAAAATACAGAATTATTGGATCTGTCAGGGATATTTCCCTCAAACATATTTAAAGAAGAGCCTTTAGTTTAACTTTTTGATTTGATTTGATGTTTATTCATTCATTTTTAAAGAACAATACAAGACAGTTTCATCAGATACAAGAATACAAGTAGGATAAAATGAAGGGAACAGAAAGAAGATGAAATCTTATTATATCTGCCCCTTATTTCACAGTTTGTTCAACCAATGATAACCTTCAAACTACATCACAAAATGAATAATTCTACTTAATTTTACTAACTGTAATACACAAACTACATCACAAAATGAATAATTCTACTTAATTTATCTAACTGTAATACACAAACTACATCACAAAATGAATAATTCTACTTAATTTTTCTAACTGTAATACACAAACTACATCATTCTAACTGTAATACACAAACTACATCAGAAAATGAATAATTCTACTTAATTTTTCTAACTGTAATACACAAACTACATCACAAAATGAATAATTCTATTTAATTTTTCTAACTGTAATACACAAACTACATCACAAAATGAATAATTCTACTTAATTTTTCTAACTGTAATACACAAACTACATCACAAAATGAATAACTCTACTTAATTTTTCTAACTGTAATACACAAACACACTAAGCTACATCATCAGTCAACATAAGTGTAATACACAAACACACTAAGTTGCATCATATATAGTTTTTGAGCAAGTCCTTTTTGACCTTTTTCTTAACTTTATTATAACCCATAGATGTACACCTCAAAAAACAACAATTAGACTTTAAATCAAAGCTAAAATAAAATCTGTATACAAGAAACAAAACCACATATCTAAATTGAATGATAAAAGTAGACACAGTGAGTGCAAATACTTCAAATGATGAAGAAAAATACAGAATTTTGAATATAGATGCTTTTGTAGAATCTGGTTAATCAGATTTAATTCAGTTTATTTATATAGCTCCAAGTAACAACAGAAGTCATCTCAGGGCACTGAACAGAAACATTCATAAAAATAATAATTGAACATTATTTATTTGAGGAGCATTCTGCTTTGAGTCTAACTCATTGCAGAACTCTTACTCTTAATGGTGAACTAAAGTTCATTAAAAGTTCATTAGCAGGATTTTGGATTCTGGACACGCCTCTAGAACCAGTCCTGAAGTGCAGTGCAAATCAGGCTAATCTGAGCAAAGTTGGGGCTGGAAAAGGGGCACAAGTGAATGGGAGACTGCCTGGGAATACCAGGTGCTGTAAGTTTGTGCACTTCTCACAAACCTCACCATGGAGTGCATTGTTCAAGCCAAGAGACATTAGCCGTTTTCGCATTGCACGGCCCTCCCCAGTCCGGCTCGTCCCTGGTTGGCCCAGAGCCAGCCCTGGCCCGCCCCCGTTCATTACGCATTATGTGGAGAGCAAGCCTTGAAGTGGGTGGGGTGTTCTCTTGAAGTGGGTGGGGTGTTCACTTGACGTGGGTGGAGTGTTCTTGTGTGCACGCTTACAGTGTTTTAAGAGAGGAAACGCCGCTAAAAATATTTGTTAGCTGAATATATATATTAGTGTTTCTGAGTTAAATTTTTGTTAATAACTGATTACAAATCAGCTTATGTTAGAACGTAAATAACACGAAGCGCGCACCCATTTCCGCCTTTCAGCGCGACCTGAATGTCATTAAATAAAATAAATAATAAATAAAATAAATAATAAATAAAAGAAGGAGCTTGTGTTATGCCTGTGGTTAACACTAACTCCTTTATTTTCTCCAATAAAAAACAAACGTAAAATAACTTGAACCAGGTGGGACGCGAACCCGCTTCCCCGGGTCAAGATAAAATTAGTTGCAGGCGAACGTCCTAACCACTCGGCCACGGACTCATATTTGTTATTTTACGAGTCCACTTTTCCTATAAAGGATTCGCTCCACGTAACATCCAGGCTACACGCAGGAGTTACAGAATATTAGTTATATTTTAAAATCCTGGCTACGGAAAAGAGTTAGAGAAAATAGGGGCGCCGTGGTGTAGTGGTAATGGCAGTCGTCTCCCGATCGGAAAGTTGGCGGTTCGACTCCCGGGACCCGCACCATGTGTCGTTGTGTCCTTGGGCAAGACACTTAACCCTGAGTTGCTCCCGGTAGGACTGGAAAGCACCTTGCATGGTAGTCTGCCGCCACCGGTTTATGAATGTGTGTAGCATTCATTATATGTGTAGCACTTTGAGATTTTCAGTAATGAAAAGTGCGTTATAAATTGAATTAATTATTATTATTATAAAATTAGTTATATTTTAATGACATTCAGGTCGCGCTGAAAGGCGGAAATGCTCTGTGTGGATGTGCGCTTCGTGTTATTTACGTTCTAACATAAGCTGATTTGTAATCATCCATCCATCCATCCATTTTCTTCCGCTTATCCGGGGTCGGGTCGCGGGGGTAGCAGTCTAATGGTGCATTCAGACCTAACAGCGTTTCAACGGCAAGAGCGTCCAGTTTACATGCAAAGTCAATGGGGGACGCGCTTCCAGCCACGTCTTGGCATCGGGCGTCACGTCGCGTGCGTGTTGAGCGTGCTGGAAAGCGTTTTCCGTGCACGTGAACCGGCTTCAGCCTCCAAACCACGCATTCAACATGCTGAAGATTTCGCCGTTCAAACTTTCAAACGCCGCTCAACTCTACCTGATTGGTTGGTGTGTCAACCAATCAGGGAGAGTCGGGGGGAGAAGAGAGGGGGAGAGTCCCTATGTGACGCGGAAACGAGGGGGCGCGCGCACTATGTGACGTATTGTTTGTGGGACACAGAAAAGACCCGCGAGGTCGTGTACTATGGAAGAGAAACTCATTGTAGCTGTGTGTTCGCGACAAGTCCTTCACGACCAGTCAAGTCTGCTCCACAGAGACGGAAATAAAAAGCTCCTCGCCTGGCGGAGTGCGCAGGACTCTGTGCGCAGGACTCTGTATACCGGTAAGCTCCTCCCACACACCCCGCAGCAGTTTCGCGTTCTGGCGTTCTGGTCCAAGTAGGTCTGGACACCAAGTGCGTCCACTTGCGTGCGTGATGAGCTTTTTGGAAGTTGAAACGCTGTTCGGTCTGAATGTACCATAAGTAGGGAGGCCCAGACTTCCCTCTCCCCAGCCACTTGGAGCAGCTCCTCTGGGGGAATCCCAAGGCGTTCCCAGGCCAGCCGAGAAACATAGTCCCTCCAGCGTGTCCTGGGTCTTCCTCTGGGTCTCCTCCCGGTGGGACATGCCCGGAACACCTCACCAGGGAGGCGTCCAGGAGGCATCCTAACCAGATGCCCGAGCCACCTCAACTGGCTCCTCTCGATGTGGAGAAGCAGCGGCTCTACTCCGAGTCCCTCCCGGATGACTGAGCTTCTCACCCTATCTCTAAGGGAGAGTCCAGACACCCTGCGGAGAAAACTCATTTCAGCCGCTTGTATCCGAGATCTCGTTCTTTCGGTCATAACCCAGAGCTCATGACCATGATTTGTAATCAGTTATTAACAAAAAATTTAACTCAGAAAAACTAATTCAGCTAATAATTTTTTTTTAGGGGTTTCTGTAGTTAAATTTTAATGAAATTCAGCCCTCGCGCTGAGGTTGTTGTTAGAACGAGTCCAGCCCCTGTTGCGAACAACGAATCAAATGTGAGCAGTAAATGACGTCAAACTGGGCCGGGGAGTCCGGCCCGATCAGAACCACGGTGGAGATGGTTCCAAAACGAGGGCGGACCCGGGGAAAAAAAGGAAAATGCGAACACGCCGAACCCGGGTTAGAAGGCGGGGCGGGGCGGCCCGGGCCATTGAGGGCCGTGCAATGCGAAAACGGCTATTGTCAGTACTGGGGGGGGGGTAAGCACCCCCCAAAGGTCAGATCCTAGAATCGCCTCTGCACCACAGTATAAAACAATCAGTCAGACTATACACAGACCTTGAAAGTCGTGATCTCCTGATCTTTGTGGGCAGTTGTGGCTCCTGAGGAAAACATTGAATCCTATGTTTTTCCTGATTCTGTAAATTTGTGTGTGTGTGTGTGTGTGTGTGTGTGTGTGTGTGTGTGTGTGTGTGTGTGTGTGTGTTTAAAAGGATCAATGTGACTTGCTATATGAATGCGGTCTATTTATTATTTTGTCAAGGTCTTTAGGCTTATTTCCAGAACAGTGGGCTTTCTATTATACTTGATAAAGTGCGATAGAACTGGGTTTATTATCCCCCCCCCCTCTTTTTCAGGGAGAGTTCTTAAGTATGCACAAAACAAATGCAACAAAGTCATGGCAATTTATCATCATGGCGGCAGCAGATCTTTAAAGAGGAACTAACTTTAAAATTAACTTTTTTTTATCTGATAAACTCCCTAGAATGTGTGTAAAATGTTGTATAGCACTATGTCTGTGTTAATTTTCATGTTTTGTGCGTATTTGTTCAAATCGGCAATATTTGATCTAAAAACGTGTTTATACTAATCCTATGGGTTGAACTGTGGTATTGCAAGTCAATCCTCAGTTAATCACACCTTCTCTTTTTCTCCGTTCTCAGTCAGTGAGGTAAATAAACTGTTAAAAGACCTTGATCCTAAAAAATCTGCAGGTCCAGATGAACTTCCACCTTATTTCTTAAGGCTGGCTGCTCATATCATTTCAGTCCCTGTGACCCACATCTTTAATCTGTCCATAAGCCAAAACTCCATTCCGGATGCTTGGAAAACAGCCTTTGTTCTTCCTTTGCTGAAGGGAGGTGACCCCACCTCACTGAACAACTATCGACCGATCTCTAAACTCTGCATTTTTAGCTAAGGTTCTAGAAAAACTGATGAACTCTCAGATCAAAAATTATCTGGACTCATTTAACATCTTACCTCTCCATCAATCTGGTTTCAGGAAACAGCACAACGACTGCTTCTCTGAAGGTTCTTAATGACGTTGTTGAAGCATTGGATGCTAAGGATTATTGTGCTGCACTTTTCTTAGACCTGTCTAAAGCTTTTGGCATTGTGGATCATAACATCTTGTGTCATAAGCTCTCAGAAATCGGTTTCTCCGATCACACCATTGGTTGGTTTTCTAATTATCTTTCCGATCGGAGGCAATGTGTTCAACATAATGGTACTTCTTCCAGTTATTTAACAGTTAAAAATGGTGTACCACAAGGCTCAGTCTTAAGACCAACCCTCTTTACAATCTACTGTACATAGCTAATGTAGGTCAGAGCATCCCTGATGCATCCTTACATTTCTATGCTGATGACACAGTTGTTTACTGTCGAGCTAAAACAGTAGCTAAGGCTTTCCAGTTACTGCAATCCGCTTTTGACATCATCCAGTCAGATTTGTTCCGTCTCAAACTTGTCCTAAATGCTGATAAAACAAAAGGGATGTTTTTTTCAAGTAGGAAGTCGGTCCCAGCAGATCTTCCTCTGATTTTATCCTCAAACGGTGTCCCAATTGAGTTTGTTGATTCCTATAAATATTTGGGTATCCTGGTCGATTCACATCTCTCTTTTAAACTCCACGTGGAAAACCTAGTAAAGAAACTGAAAGTTAAACTGGGTTTCTTTTTCAGAAACAGATCATGTCTAACATTGAATGCTAGGAAACGCCTTGTATCTGTGACTTTCCTTCCCTCCATTGATTACGGTGACATTATCTACATGAATGCTCCTACAAGCACCCTGCGGATGTTGGATGTTGTCTATCATGGTGCACTAAGATTCATAACTGGCTGTGATTATCGTACCCACCACTGCACCCTGTATTCACTGGTTAACTGGACATCATTAACCTCACACAGACTCTTCCACTGGTACATTTTCATCTTTAAATCACTTCTTGGTCTGCTGCCCTCATACATCTCCTCCTACATGTCTTTGCGTGAGTGTAGTTACAGCGTGCGCTCTCAGGACATGATCACCTGCAGTGTTCCCTCAGTGAGGACTGAACTTGGAAAAAGGGCCTTCTCCTATTCTGCTCCTGATTCCTGGAATGTCTTACAGAAAGATCTGAAGCTCTCGGCCTTGACCTCCCTAGATGGTTTTGAGAATCTGTTGGAATCCTGGTGGGAACCAATGCAGATATGTTCCCGTTTTTGATTTTATACATCCACCTTATAATGTTTTGCTAGTTTTTGATACTTTGTTTAAAAAAACTGTATTTCTCTCATGTTTTTCTATTGTTTATTGTTTAAGGAAATTCTACCGTTGCTGTTCATCATTCTTTAGTTTGTAGCAGGTCGCTCTTGTAAATGAGTCCACGAGGCTCAATGAGATTTACCTGACTAAATAAAGGTTGAATGAAATTTGCAGCGTAATTTTCTTATTGGTCAACGACTCTCACTGTGACGTGTCTTCTCACTCTGTCGTCACAGCCTCTGCTGGGTTAGTATAAAAGGTTCAAGCAGAGCCACTCCCCTGCAGAGATCGTTCTTTGCACTTTTCCTTTCTGTCCGGGCGCACTCTCACACACTCTCTCGCGGTGCAACAGTCTGTACCATCCAAGCACTGCTGATCGATATCATTTTCAGATTAGCAACTTATTTATTTTAAGAATACTTTTCACTTCATCAAAATCTATTAATTGAACTCCAGCGTTCTAAAAGTATTTGGTTGTATTTGTTTTCTTACCACCTGGTAGGTGGTTGGGTTAAATGCAGAGACCAATTTCGTCTGTGTATGGGAAACATACACAGATGACAGACAAAGACATTATTATTATTATTATTAATCTGCGATGGACTAGTGTTACATAAATGCCAAGATGGGGCAGAGGCAGGGGAGCCAGTTTGGAACCCGAGAGACCGGGGTTTGATCCCCAGTCACGGCATACCTTGTGGTATTATTTTCTTCTTTTTTTTAAGCCTTTTGTTTCGGATAGATCGGGTGAGAATAGATAAAAACATCTACATAATAATTCTTTGTTGTTGCTTGTTTTAAGTTGTTTATTACTCATGTAATTTTAACATTCAAAAACAATAACGGTCTCTCATTGGCCACACCTCCTCGCTCACCCCCCAACCCGTGTCTGTTGACACGCCCACTTTGTTGCATTTTTCAAATCTTGTCTTGGGGCAGAGCTATGGTACAACAGTGAGGTAAGTCCCTCTTTAATATGGGTTCCTTGTGCACCAGCACAGCTTTTTTTTAATAAAGAATTTGAAGAAGAACTGGCCAAGCTGGCTTCATGCCTACGATACAACAATGATCCTGACAACCTAAAGCAGGTGTGATTAGGGCTGGGAACATCAGTCATTCATTCATTCAATCTTTATTTATACAGGCTAGCCTTATTGAGCCACGAGGACTCATTTATAAGAGACCTGTTCCAAACAGAACATACAAAGTACAGACAACAATAAAAGTACTAGTACAGGTAGCCCTCGACTTACGGCGGTCTCGACTTATGGCGATTCAACTTTATGAACGCACTTTACGAACGCGCTCCCATTGAAAAGCAGCAGAAAATACGGTACCGAAACAAAACTTAGGGGAGCTTGAAACTTACAGGAGGGAAGGGAGAGCTGGAAACGAAACTTAGGGGAGCTTGAACTTACAGGAGGGAAGGGGGAGCTGAAATGAAACTTAGGGGAGCTTGAAACTTACAGGAGGGGGTTTCCACTGGCGCGCTCAGTGGAAACTTACAGAGCAGGCAGACCTCTGGACCGCGCGTGGAAATACAGGAGGAGCGGAGGACAGCTGAGCAACGAGCCAACATACTAGCAACGAGCTAACATGCTAACAGACGTTGCTATAAACGCTGTGGACCTCGTGAAGCAAGCTGCAGAGCTCAGAGGTGCACGAGCTAACATGCTAACAGACAGAGGAAGAAATGACCAGCTCCCAGTAATAATTCCCAGGATTACAAGACTGCGACACTGACCACCAAGCTACCACAGCCCCCAAATTAGTAATGCAGTGTATTATTTAAAAATCAATATTTACACTATCTTGGTCTCATAAAATATTGAGATGAAATTAGTGTAAAACCTAATGCTGCATTTGAAATCTTAAGTTAAAGTTATTTTTGCACTTTCCAGTAAAAGTAAAACAAAGGTTCAAATGTCTGCTGAACGAAGGCACATACTTCACAATCCACACACTCGAACAAGCAGGTGATAGTCCAGCTGCTTCTATTTTTAAGAGGTGCTTCCCACAGATCACCACTGTAGACATCTCACTGTTTGGGTGTAAAAGGTTTGCGGTGTCGCTGTTGACAACGTGCAGTTGGACTGCACAACTAGAGCAGCTTGTATTAGCTGTGTGTGCGTGCGGTAACATACAGAGTCGGTACACAGCCAGTGTCAGCTCAACAAAGGGAGGGGAGAAAGGAAGAGCAGAAAAGTGAGAAAGTGAGCGCAACAAGCTGTTAATCGTCAGCCGCTGGGTGAAGAGAGCTGGCATCTGAACACATCCCCTCTCAAAGCAAACAGTACTTTGTACATCTTCCAGATCCTCTACGTGTCGGGAGGCCAGTTTGCTGCTCCGACAGTTCAGAGTAAATGTTTAGCTTAGCAACGCGAGCGTCAGGTGCAAAACCGACAAGACATGACAGGATGAGGGGAGAGGGCGCATCAGAGACTCTGTAAATCACTCGCACCTTGTTGGTAGAAGTGACGACGGAGCTGAGCCCAGCTGAACATCAACAATGCTGCTGGTCAAGGTGGCATGCTGAGACTTACAGAGAATCTCTGCTCTCCCTGCATCCAACAGCTTGAAACATTTGTGTCCGTTTACTATTTCTAAACTGGTACATATTGGTTTGTAGCAGGTAGGGGTCACTGTGTGTTAATGAATGCCTTTCCTGTAAGTTTGGCTAACAAACAATCAAGTTACAGATACAGTGGTTATAAAAGCTGGGACTGGGACCCATGTGTTTAATGCAGGGAATAAGACCAGTTAAGACTCTTCACTTCCAGATATGAAGAGAAAATTCTGTGCACAGATACAATGGAAGTTAATGAGAGCTTGGATGTGCCGACTGGGGAAATTATTAAGAAAATCAGTCATACAGCAGTGAGAGATGCACTGGATGAAAGAAGGGGAAACATTTGTGGGAACAGGAAAGCTGCTGCAAATGTAGACGAACACCAGCACCCTCACTAACTTGTATAGGCGCACCATGGAGAGCCTGCTGACAGGCTGCATCACAGGGTGGTATGGGAACTGCACCAGTCAGAGCTGGAAACAGTACAGAGGGTGGTGCAAACAGCAGAGGACATCACTGGTAGCAGTCCACACCATCCACACTAGTGGTAGCAGTCCACACCATCCAGGACATCTACCGGGGCGGCCGGGGCGTAATGGTAATGGCAGTCGTCCCCCGATCGGAAGGTTGGTGGTTCGAATCCCAGTTCCCCACATCATGTGTCGTGTCCTTGGGCAAGACACTTAACCCCGAGTTGCTCCCGGTAGAACTGGAAAGCGCCTTGCATGGCAGTCTGCCGCTACCGGTGTTTGAATGTGTGTATGAATGGGTGGATGGTTGGTATTGTAAAGCGCTTTGGGGTCCCTCATAGGGGGCTGGAAAGCGCTGTATAAATAAGCTCCATTTACCATTTACCACAGCCGATGTCTGCATAAAGCACGCAGCATCATTAAGGACCACACCCACAATGTACAAGGACTCTTCCTTCTACTATCTTCAGGCAGACGATACAGGAGTCTGTCATCGTGCACAAAAAAACTCAAAGACAGTTATTACCCACAAGTTGTCAGATTACTGAGCTCTCGATAAATAACACTTAACAGCTGGCAATAACATTGCACCAAGCCACATCTGTGACAACTAATATGACTAATATTCACTTGTGACAGCTAATATGTTTATTGTTTATTGCTGCTGCACTATGTGGTTGTATCATGTATGATACAGTATTTATGATGTATCTACCTTACCATCTTAATTAAATCTCAATGTTACTCACTACCTATGCAATAACCTGTCACACAACCTGTGTATTTATGTTAATCCATCCATTATCTTTACCCGCTTCTTCCATTTTTGGGTCACGGGGGTCGCCGGTGCCCATGTCCAGCAATCACTATGCGAAGGGCGAGGTACACCCTGGACGGGTCACAAGTCCATCACAGGGACACACAGAGACAAACAACCATTCACTTTCTCACTCACACCTAGGGACAATTTAGAGTTACCAATCAGACTAACATGCATGTTTTTGGACTGTGGGAGGAAACTGGAGTACCCGGAGAAAACCCACGCATGCACGAAGAGAACATACAAACTCCACCCAGAAAGGCCTCTGGACCCAGATTTGAACCAGGGACCTGCTCGCTGAGAGGCAGCAGCTCTACCAGTTGCGCCACCGTGCTGCCCAGTTTAATTCAATAGGCTATATGCCACGGACTTCCGTTCCATCACTTCCGCATTCTTCACCCGTAAGACGCACTTCCGGTTTGCAGTCAACACGGTGTTAGCGATGGCGTTCTTCACGAGATCTCTGCAGGACTTGCCGACAGTCACTGTTAATAATGTCTACAGAATAATTCAGACCTTCTCTAAAGCGCCCACATTAAGAAGGATAAAGGATTTAAGCTTTGTGTCCAACTACATAAATAAATATGAAGGTAAGTCGGTATTTGTTTTCAGTTCACCAAACTACCTCGTAGGCTAACACAGCTAACATAGTTAGCCTTGCTAATCTGTTGAGTAAACGTGTTTTGTCTGTACAATGTTTTCTTATTAACACAAATGTTAGTTTCAAACAAGGAGGCAGGAGAAGTGACAGTTATGGCTGAGTGTTCACAGTCCATGAGGAAGAGAACCAGAAGCCCCACTGTTGAGTCAAAGCCACCTGACAGTTCAGTTTCAAACAAGGAGGCAGGAGATTTAGAGCAGATTTAGAAACAAAAGTTATTTTAATTCAAGTTTGTTTACAAAAGTTGAGCTGAAGTCAAACCTGTTAAATCACTGTTTGTAGCAGGTCTTAATAAGAGATGTTTTCTTTCACTGCACAGGACACGGCAGGTGTTGGTGATGATGAGGGAACCCCTGGTCCATCCTAGATGTTTGTGAGACGTGGGAAGACACCACCGCTACAGCTCAAACATGAGGGAAGCAGTGAGGAGCTGAGATTGGATCCAAACATACAAACAAGTTGTTCCACTGAGGCACTGTAATCTGACTGATTACATGTTTTTAAATCTCCAAAAGCAGTCGAGGAAGCTGGGAGTTAGTCAGAAGATGTAATAATAATAATATAATTTAAACAGTGTTTAAATATTGTGCCTCATTTAGCTTGACTCATACGTTTTGTACAGTAATGTAACATTATCATCAAATTTCTTTTTAATAAAATGGCTAAAACGACTCTAAGCCTGTCTTAAACCAAAATACAGTACACATTTTTTTTGGGTGATAACACATCAATGAAGACAAAAGTCAGAATGTTTTGAACATTTTATTTTCTTACAAGTAGTAAGTAGTGTGACTGTAGTGTCAGGGTAGTCCTTGAAGTCTGCAGGTAGATTTCTGCATATCTGCTCTTCAGGTAGAGCCGAGTACTGTCAATACAAAGTTGCTGTGAAAATCCGTCTGACCGTGGACTGATGGACACCGTACGGGTCAGCAAGGTCCCGTTGCTTTGATCCAAGGTCAAGGTCATTTAAGAACAGGAAGAACTCAACGGGCTGCAGGGTATGAGTTGACGGGGTGGTGTGGTTAAATAATCAATAAATAACACTGAACAACTGGTAATAACTAATAATTAAATCTCAATGTCACTACAGTACTTGTGCAATAACTTGTCACACAACCTGTGTAATGTTGATTATGTGCATACATATATATGCACATAAAGTTTTAATATATATATATATACATATAATTATATATTATTATATATACTGTATGTGTATATATTTATATATATATATATATTTAAAACTTTATGTGCATGTTAGCTTATATTACTAGCTTGAAATACTTGCAGTAGTTAATTCAAATTCATCCTGCTGCATTGTTATATCCGTCTCTCTTCAGGACTTTGTGAATATTATAATTACTTTTTCACTGTGCATGCTTTTAGTATACGTACAGTAGTTTGTTCTTTGATTTTTAGCAAGTCAAATCTGCTCTTCTCATCCTGAGCACTTCATTGTACTGTTAACTCTGTGTTAACCTGTATAAGACAAATAAACACAAGTTGAACTTGATGGGGAGTTCCTCTCAGTTCTTGGTGAACACCGACCATGAATGGCAGAGCAGAGCAGTCATGGACCAGCAGGAACACATCAGGAGGTCAGATGATGCAAAGCTGGAAAAAAAACCACCAAGTGTTCATATTTACCTACAAGTAAAAAACCAAACGGAGAACTCTTTATGAGAGTTATGCTTTAAAATAAATAATTACATCTCAGGAAATAAAAGTTTAATTGAAGTGAAACAGTTCTGGTTTCATATTAAAGGAAACAGCAGAGAATATTTCAGAGGTGTAACAGCCCTGAAGTTACTAAGAGTTTACAAACATATTTACAAATTAGAAAACATATGTTAAAATCGGAATATTATTTTAAAAGTATGTAGTTACAAACTTTTATTAAATCACTCATCATGACTCCAACATTAAATCTACAAGTGCAGGGTGTGGAGTCGAGTCATATTCATGTTTCTTACTGAGCTGCAGCTGCTGTGTTCTCCTCCTCCTCGCTGTCTTCTCTGCTTCTCTGCCAAAGCCCCGGTCATGGAAGTGGAAGGGACACTCGAACAATGCAGGTACAGCTCATTTTTAACCACTGTTTGATGCTGGCTCTTGAATATTCTGAGGTTTAAAACGCCAGCTACAACCGAGTGTTAGCTTTAAGGCTAACTCGGTTAGCCACGAACTCTGGCATTAAAATATAAAAAACTAAGCGCTCTATTGTACCTGCTATTCACTGGACACAACGGCACACAACAAATCTCTCTTGTTGTACCAGTAGCTCGCAGATAATTTATCTTTTGTGTCTTTTACATGGTCTAGTTCTAGAAGCTACCGCTAAAAACAACTGCTGTCGACCAGAACCGGAAGTGAAGCCTACGGGTCACATTTTAACGGAAGTACGTCACCACTACCCGTGGCATATAGGCTATTCAGTTTATTTACATAGCTCCAAGTCACAACAGAAGTCATCTCAGGGCACTGAACAGAAATATTCATAAAAAGTCAGTTAATAACAATTATTGTTGTTGTGCCTTTTATATTGAAGTTGTTTAGTTTGAGAAGCAACAGTTGAGGTCATGAGACTGCCACTGTAATTTTATGGGTCAAAAGCTGAAAAGTTTAGGAAACAGTGGAGGAATTAACAGATTTTAAAGGTGGTGTGACATGATTTTGGAACTATGCATAAAGTGGCACAACATATACTGTATATGTTATATCATTCAACTATGTTAGTTTTTACAAGCAAAATGATAAATCAATGAAATTTTGTTTCAAAAGTGATTTTGAAATCGGCGCCGTGTTTCGTCACGGGACATCCGGGTACTTCCGCATGCGACGTCATGTGACGTCGAGACATGAAGTTCAGTCTGCAGGTTGCTATTAGCACGCAGTGTAATTGTCTTCAAGATCGACTATTTTCTTTTGTATACCTTGAAAAATGCCGGTACGTTGTGTCACATTGGGGTGTTCTAACATCGCCAGCTCTGTAGACGACTACTATCGGGTTCCAGCCCTTCACCCTCGGAACCTTGCTCATCTGATGTCGGACTCCCCCTCGCACCCTGCACGGTAAAACTAAAATAAATATGGATGCAGGCCTACAGTGGAACCAGCTGTTTCTTGTTCATCACTCAAACTAACTTCGGCTTCCTGAAGACAAATTGCTCAAATCTTCACTTAAATTGCTTAATTACTCGGTTTATATATTCTCTGCCATTGTTATTTACAAGGTGCGTTCAATACATTGCGTCATAAAAATGTGTCAGCAGACTGCAACGCACTGCAGAGTTACGTCATTAAAACTATTTTATTTAAACATACTTTTATATATTAATTATTCGAAGCATCTGTGTACAAACAATCAAAGCTGAGTAGCTCCTCTTTCTAAAGATGTCTATGTTCCAACATCATGTCACACCACCTTTAACTGTATTTGAACACTTTAAAACAACAATTCAGCTTTCATGAAGATATAGGCTCAAATTTTTTGCTCAAGAGGTCAAAAATGTTTTAACAAAAAGCTTAACCTCTCTGTACGCACCCCCTTTACGAAATGTTGTACTTTTGTTTCCCACCTGCTCACCTGGACAAACACATTGATCCAGTGAGTGTTTTTTGTCTCTCTCGGCCACCAAAATTGTTACACCCCCCCATCCCACCCAAAAAAAAAAAAACTGCATGGCTGCGAAATGCAAAGAACACCACTTGTTTTTGAAGTGGTGACAAAAAGAGGAATGCACTTCTCATTAAGTAGGGAAACCTGCAGCACTCCTCTCATTGTTGTGCTGCTCACTAAGCAAAGCTCTCAATGAAAGGTCTCTGATGCTTGCTAATCCAGCCCCCCCACCCAACACTCCTCTTCTCAGTTGCACAGGCCCACCACTACGAGGACGTGGCTGTTCATTACATTTACTGCCACACCCACGTCCACAAATTCCACCTTGACTGCAAACTCTCACCAAAATGAGAGGGACTTTTCTTTCCCAAAACAAGTTGAGTTGATGATGACACAGCAACGTGAATTCAGCCATCTGTCTCTAAACAGGTTGATAATCTTCTATAAACTGTACCTCCAGCCTTCTAGAGACAAGACAAGGTCAACAAACAGCTGCCCAAGGCTTGTTTGGGTGGCTGCCCCTTAAAAAACCTTACTGCTAATTTAGAATATTTGTCCAAAATATTCTTGTCACGGGAATGCACAACAACAGACGTATAACCTTCCATTCCTAACCTTTGACGTCAAACGCAACAAAGCTGCTGATTTACTTCTTTTTTTTTTTTTTTTACCTTTGCTTCCAGGTCAGCCCGAAAAGGCTAATCTTAACAGTAGTCCCTGGCTATTGTTACGGCTGCAGTGGTTTTTTGCCTCTTTTTCTGGTATGGTTCTGGGGCCTCATGTATCAACCATGCGTGCGCACAAAAACATTGCGCACGTCACTTTCCACGCAAAGTGGCGTATGTATCAAATCTGATATGAACGGGAATATCTGCGCATCCACGTAGAAATCCACGGCTGCTCCCCTGTTGGCGTACGCACGTTTCTGTGGTTATTGTTCCTTTGGCGACACTTACAGGTGATCTGTGAAACCGTGTCCACGATGTGAAAACAATCATAAATCCCACCAAACACACATGATTAACGATTATTACATCCACATGGACGCAATTAGATGAGTGGATATAAAAGCATGCGCCAGATAGTGGCAACAATATTGACAACAATGAGATGTAATTTCTTTAGATAAGAAGTTAACCAAGGTGTATTAACACGCCTACGTTTAGGTCAGTGGGTAAAGCGCTTGCCTTTAGTTCCAAAGGTCGTGAGATCGACTCCCGCATGGTACAACGTTTTTCTTTTTTTTTTCGTTCCAGATTGAAATACACATGAAAACTATTTACAAAACAATAAATCGTCTGCTTCCTTTCATTTCATGTATTGTTCTATTTCTTGTTGTTTCATTCAATAGTTTTCCTGTGGTCTTTAAATCTGGAATGAAAAAAAAAAAACATTGTACCAAGCGGGAGTCGATCTCACGACCTTTGGGACGAAGGGCGGGCGCGTTCGCCACTAAGCTATACAGGCATGTTAGATCAGCTTGGTCAACTTCTTATTTAAAAGTGGATGGTTTGTTTTGCACTGTGCGTGCCGAATGAAGCCTTTTTCCGTGCTTCTCTGCCTCACTCAGAAGTGATTTCTGTTCACAGTCCGTGAAGTTCCTCTTTTTTCCACGTTCCGACATGGTTTGCAATGGAGCAGAGACGACATTCCTGTCGTGCATGGCATATTTGAATGACTTTGCATATTCATACGGAGGCGTGTCAAGGGCGGAGTCGGCCACTCTCTCATGTGCGCTGAATTCCACGTTGATTGTGTTGTACATAAGGAATGTGCGTGGATTCCGGTGTACGCACAGTTTGATAAATCTGGATTTTTTTGTGCGTGGACACTTTTCTGGATTTGTCCGTACGTGACTTTTCAGTAAGAAATCTACGCAAGTCTTTGTACATGAGGCCCCTGGAGACAGGCCTTCCACAGGTGTTTTGTTTTGCCCTGATTGGTGCACTCCTATTATTTAAGCTGCCTTGCATGCAGCAGCAGGAAGGCTTTTCCCCCTTCCTCCTCCTCAGAACACCATTTTGGTTTGGTTTGTACCTTATGGTTGGTGTTGGTGAGTTTTGTCTACAGTAATCATTTTGGGTTTCTCATTTTAGGCATTCATTTATTCATCTATCTAGCAGGTATTCAATTTTCTAGGTTTCTTAGCTCTAAAATAATTTAATAAATACCTTTTTTATTTAATCACAAAATCCTTGTGTGGTCTCCTTTAATGTTACCCCACCAAATGAGCCTGGTGGACGTAACACTATACTTCACAGATTCACGTTTTTTTTCCCAACAATTGTCAACTTTAATATTATGATTGGGATGGTGTGGAATAAAAAAGCTGACCAAAAAATGTTTCAGATAGGCACCACCATTTTGTAGTTTTCTTTCAATATTCCTATACTGTAAGGCCAGTCAAAGAACTCTACAGAAGCCAACAGTGCTTCCGGCTGTTGCTTTCTGCTGAAATGGAGGGAAAGTTTTTGATCCGATCTGAACCTGACTAAAAAGTTTGGTCTTTATTCTTAGTGACTTTACCACTCAGTGGACGCATGGAACCATCCGGAATCTGACCAGGACTACTTCCAGCCTCATCGGTCAATCTGAGGGCTGCTTGCAAGCCCAAAGACCCTATCAAGTGGAAATTCTTTTGGATTATTTGGGCTCCATCGGGACCACAGCGTGGTTTTTTGCTGGCCCTCCGAAGGTCCAGCTCTCTTCAAAAGTGTCTGGTACTCAACAGCTGCAGAGAGTCGATCAGAACAAGACCAGAACCAAACCAAGGCAGGTGAGTACCCATTTAAAATTTTGAAGTACCGGTAGCTACTGTACAGTATGTTAAAATTATGTAGGTTTAAGAGTTTAGAACATTGCAAGAGTGTGGGAAGGGTTTATAAAGTCGTAAAATATACCATACCATACCATACCATTTTATTTATAAAGCACTTTAAACAGGAACAAGTCCACACCAAAGTGCTGGACAAACAAACACGCAACAGGCAACACAGACAATGAAGTACAACACGAAAAACATAAAAACATTGCAGATCATAAATCAAACGATCCAATACAAATCAGCTGGCATTGAAAGCAATGGAGTAGTAGTGAGTTTTTAACCGGGATTTGAAAACCGAGAGGGAGGGGGCCTGTTTGATGAGCAGCGGTAACTCGTTCCAGAGTCTTGGGCCTGCTACAGAGAACGCCCTGTCACCCCTGCGCTTAAGGCGAGTTTCTGGAACTATTAAGAGTACCTGATCCTCTGACCTCAAAGCACGTGGAGGGACATATGGGTGTATCAGATCCGAGAGATAGGCGGGGGCGAGACTGTTCAGCGATTTGTAGACATACATGAGAATTTTGAATTGGATTCGAAGATGAACCGGTAGCCAGTGAAGGGAGGCCAAGACTGGTGTAATGTGCTCTCTTTTGCGTGTGCTGGTTAAAAATCGGGCAGCTGCGTTCTGAACCAGTTGTAATCGTGCAATGGTGGCTTGACTGACGCCAAACAGAAGTGAATTGCAGTAATCAAGCCTAGATGTAATGAATGCGTGAATCACTGTCTCCAGGTGCTTTTTGGATAATATGGGCTTCAGCTTAGACAGACGCCTCAGCTGGAAAAAACAGGATTTGACGATCATGTTTACATGACTGTTGAGTTTCATGGAAGGATCCATTATCACTCCCAGATTTTTGACTTTTTGTTTTTCGGATAGGGGTAGAGCAGACAGGTCAATGCAGTGGTTTGAGGTTGTGTCATTGGGAAGGAACAATATGGCTTCAGACTTCTTATCATTGAAGCTTAAGAAATTTAAAGCCATCCAGTCCCTGATGTCAGCCAGGCAGTCGAGCAGAGGTTGAATAGAGCCTGTACCATTTTGTCTTAGGGGGAAGTAGATTTGACAGTCATCAGCGTAGAAGTGGAAAGGTATATTGTGTTTCCGGAAAATAGCACCGAGTGGCAGCAGGTATAAGGAGAACAAGAGAGGACCCAGGATGGACCCCTGCGGAACCCCCCATTTAAGAGCCGCCACTGCAGAAGTAAAATCATTGATGGACACACAAAAAGACCTGTCAGAGAGGTAGGATCTGAACCAGTTTAGGGCTGATCCTGAGATGCCCACCCACTGCTCCAACCTAGCAATGAGGATCTCATGGTCAATGGTGTCAAAATATGTAAACAAATATTTAAATAAATATAACGTTCCTACTTTGTGGTTTTTCCACATATTGCCCGGGGAAAAGGGTGGAACGTAACCCCATGATAATCAAAGGACTATGGTGTAACAAAAACTGTATAGACCTTAAGTCAGATTTTTATACAGTAGTAGGCTTTCCAAGTGTTATTGTATTCAGGGAAGTCATGAGCTGATCACAAGAATCAGATCAGAATTGTATCAGAGCATTTGGATACCCTCAGCTCCCGATCTCTGTTGTTGACCTACTATCTATGGCTTTACATCAGCTGCACCATAATATGACTGTACAGTACGTGATATAATGCACCAACATGTCTGTGGTATCGAAGTATTTTAAAACAAAATGAGAGCAGTCACGCAGTCCTTCTAATATTTATATTTCAGGTATTTCTTGTAACAGAAGTGACTGTGTTGCATTCTGTACCACCAATTTGTTGAGCTATTTAAAATCAAAACACTCATCTGAGTACACCAAGTTCACCCAGCTAACTTTTAAAGCTAACACGGCTAAGCAACACACTTAGAGGAAACACGGAAACACTAAAGAGAAGGAACATTTCCAGCAGACAGTAAGAGAAAAAGGATTAAAGAATGGTGACTGAATGGAGGACCAACCCTTTGCTGTCATGAAGAAAATATATTATTACCTTTAGGAATTGAAGCCATTTAGGAATTGAAGCCATGGTACCCACCAACACTACACAACAGCAGGGGTTTCTGAGCTGTATGAAAAGTTTGTTGTTCCCAAGATACTTTTAACCTTTTTAAATTCATTTTTTAGCTGTACAGTACATATGTCTGTAATCAGAAGTCTGTGCTGTAAGAAAATGACTAAATGAGAGAATCATATTGAGACTCAGTATCAACAGATAAATATTGATATAGACATCCATATTTGTGTTCGTCTTTGGAGTTTATTGTATTTTTTGCCTCCTAGATTCTCCTCCTCCTCAGTTTCTTCTTTCTCAACCGAAGTTTGCAAAAACAAACACACACAAAAAAACCAAGTACAAACTCAAGTACAAACTAAAAAGGTAATAACAATGCTTCTGTTTATCATCTCTCCCCTGCAGTAGCTACAAGTTGCTGGATGTTATGCGCCAATAGAAATGGTCAAAATCTTGAGGGAGTGGTGGCGCAGAGGTTAACGAAGGTGAGCCTGTGATCGGAAGGTCGCCAGTTCAAACCCCCAGACCGACAACATCAAAA
>JBBPBX010016587.1:0-11815 GCA_038048925.1 Garcialebias charrua | reverse complement strand
ATATGCTCCCCTGGGTGCCCTAGATAGCAGCTCTCTGCTCCACACAGAGGGCTGTAGTAGCTCTGTGGTTGTGTCAGGAAGGGCATCCAGTGTAAAAACAATTGTCAAGTCTTCGTGTGAGTTAGTTCGCTATGGTGACCCCTGAAGAAGGGAGAAGCCGAAAGAAGAAGAAGAAAAAAGAAATGTTGTACTATCTCATGAAATTTAAGTAACCTATTGTGTATGTTATGCCAAAATACCTTTGTAGTTTAGTTGGCCTTTGTGGCATCTAAAAAGACACAATTGTGTGCAAAATGTGTTCATGGCAAGAGTTTCAACATCACCCTGGAAAATTAAATCAACTTGTCACTGCTAGAGGATGTTTATCAATATTCAATATTAAAGGTCCACTGACATGATTTTTTTACTAATCATAAAATTGCTCAAAATATATATACAGTATACTGTATAATCATTTAAATGTGTTCGTTTTTGCAAACAAAATGATAAATCACTTTAATTTTGCTTTAAAAGTGATTTTGAACTTCAAGCCATGTTTAATCATGGGAAATCCGATTACACGCGAACGCACCATCTGTGACGTAGTGAGAGGCAGAGGGCTCTGGTCTCTTTAATAGCGGACAATTTAAAACCCGACGAATTTAGCAATTTATGTGAAGATTTGAGCTTTGTGGGAGTGGTGGCGCAGAGGTTAAGAAGGTGCGCTTGTGATCGGAAGATCGCCGGTTCAAGCCCCGGTACCGACAACATCAAAGATGTGGGTGGGATAAGTGAAGCGGTCACACCTGTCTCCACCCTCATCTGCCCCACTCTGGGCCCTTGAGCAAGGCCCTTAACCCACACCATCTCCCTTAACCCACACCATCTGCTCCCCCGGGAACTCTAGATATCAGCTCTCTACTCCACACAGAGGGCTGTGGTTGCTCTGTGGTCTGTGGTTGTGTCAGGATATACAGATACAGATATGCCAGCTTCCGGCGTAAAAACAACAACTGCCAAATCTTTGTGCGACTAGATCGCTGTGGTGACCCCTAACGCAGGGAAAAGCCGAAAGAAGGAAAAAAAAAAGTGAAGATTTGAGCTATTTGTCTTCATTTTGGGAAGCAGAAAATAGTTTGGGTGATGGAACAAGAAACAACAGGATCTAATTTAGGTCTGATGCTGTATCAGACCTACCTTCATGTGGAGCTGCTCACATGCGCACTGTGACAAGCCCAGAGCTCTGCCTCTCACACAGATGGTGCGTTCGCGTGTAATCGGATTTCCCATGCTTAAACACGACTTGAAGTTCAAAATCACTTTTAAAGCAAAATTAAAGTGATTTATCATTTTGTTTGCAAAAACGAATATATTTAAATGATAAAAGATATATATTTTGAGCAATTTTATGAAAATTAAAAAATCATGTCAGTGGGGCTTTAAATCAATTAAATAAAACTGTTAAAATAAGGGCCATATTTTCAAATTATATTATTAATAATGTATTAAATCATTTGCTCACGTGGTAAAGATAATGGATTAACAAATCTACATGTTTAGTGCAGAAAAGTAGAATACGTACCATGAAAAAATTCAATATTTTTGTCAATCATTTAAAAAAGTGAAACTTTATATTATAGATTCATTACACATAGTGACATATTTCAAACCTTTATTTCTTGTAATTTTGATAGTTATGTCTTACAACTCATGAAAACAACAAACCTCAGTGTCTTAAAGGGGACCACAGATGCAAAAATCACTTTTTAATGTTTTTTTTACTCAACTTTGGGTATTAACTTCATAAAAAAACAGTCCTTGTGCCAAAAAAATGCACCCAGTGGTTTATTTACTCTAAGTAGATTTATTTATTTTTGATAAATACACCAGGATTCACACTTCCTGCAGTTATTGACGTCACAGGCCGTAGCCAATCACCTCAAACCTGAGTCCAGCCCCTCACCTAGCAACCCCTGGTTAGGCTCAACCCACTTCTGTATTAAACACATGACTGTTGTTTTTCATGATTTCATCTCATCTTTTGTTTATATGTTCTTAATTTCATGTGTACAGCACTTTGTTGCAGCTGTGTTTTTTTTAAATGGCTTTATAAATAAAGTATAATTGTTATTTTTATGTTTTAGTTCAATTTTTAGTGTATTTGCGATCGCTGCCAACGCGCAGCCGGCAAAAATTAAACGAGCGGACCCCCGGCTTAGGGACCGGTTGCGACGGGACCCTCTTCCGGCGCGATGGAGCGGAGCTTCAACTGTACAGCCTCATTTCAGCCTCGCAGCAGCCTCGCAGCAGCGAGGACCTTCTCCTTACAGATTAATTTACGGGAGACACTTGGTAAACTTTGTGTTGTCTTGACTGGAACAGCGATAACTCCCAAAATCTCCGCGTGCAACGAGCGGAGCTGGCGAAAACCGGAAGAGGAACAAGCTAACATTAGCTTCGGATTCGGCAGGTCTCATGCTAAAAGGAGCAGCTCATGGCGGCGCGCTCAGACGGGTTTCGGTAAGTTATCTTAAGCTAGCACTAACAGTAAGTCAAATGAGTAATAAAAAAGGAGCTAATTTTAAAACAACAACACATTACAGATACTGGCTGTTACAGAGGGCGTTAACAGATCTTTGAAGGGCGTGGACTTCAAGAAACCGGTCGTTCAAAACGAAAGTTAAAAATGGCAGAATTAAAAAGGGTATAATTGATTATCTAAGAATTATTTTGTGTATTAAAATGAATTAATATTGTCAAGATAGCACACAGAAATAACATAAAAATTTTAAATACCTATATGTGGTCTCCTTTAAAAAATTAAAATATTGTTTACAAGTTCAACATTGAAAACTCATGGCGTCACACCCTCCACCCATCCACCCATTATCTTTAACTGCTTCTTCCGTTTTGGGTTGCGGGCAACCCTATTCAGTAAATTAACTCAAAACACCTGCAGAGGTTTCCTAAACCTTTACATGGTCTCAGTCTGAGTCAGTAGGCTACACAACCATGGGGAAGACTGTTGACTAGACAGATGTCCAATCACTGACACCCTCTATAAGGAGGGGAAGCCACACAAGGTCACAAAAGCTGGCATATCTGTATCTGTATATCTGTATATCTGCTGTATCCAAGCATATTCATAGAAAGTTAAGTATAAAGAAAAAGTGTGGTAGGAAAAGGTGCATCAGCAACAGCAGCCTTGAGATGATTGTCAAGCAAAATCCATTCAAGAATTTGGGGGAGCTTTATAAGAAGTGGACTGAGGCTGTCAGCACATCAACAGCCACTAAACACAGATGAATCCTAGACATGAGCTACAAATGTCTCATTCCTCATGTCGACACACTCTTGAACCAGAGACAATGTCAGAAGTGTCTTTGGCTGAGGAAACAAAGAACTGGACAGTTGTTCAGTGGTCCAATATCCTCTCTTCAGATTAACGTAAAGTTCACACATCATTTGTAAATCAAGGTCCCAGATAGGGCTGGGCGATATGGAAAAAATCATATATCACGATATGGACTTTTTTATATCACGATAACGATATATATCACGATATATACAACACGATGTGTGTATGTGTGTACAGGAAAAATTTGGACCAAAGTTTTTTTATTTTATTATTTTACTACAGATAGTTACAATTATAAGAATGTGAACAAAACGAACAAGGAAATTTGGACCAAAGTAGAAACTAGATCTACCTAAGATCTACCTTAATTCAAGGAGTACGATTATGGAATGACTTAATGCCAAATGACAAATGTTAAGGAAGCCAAATCATTCCTTGTATTTAAGAAACTGGTAAAAAATGAATTGCTAAAAAAAATAAATGAATCTAATTTAATGTGTGATATATGTGAATTGAAAATTGACTGAGTTATTTACTTATTTTGTTATTATAGAAAATATTGTTTGAACTGTTATTAGATGAATAAGGAGCAGATTTAATAAGATTTATTCTTCATCTGCTACCTTTCATTTTATTTTTTTTATTTTTTTCTATTATGAATACGTTAATTGTTGTATTTCATATTATAAAATGAATAAACTAACAAACAAACAAACAACTCCTTTTCTACTTTGGTCCAAATTTTTCCTGCAGGTGGCGGTAGAACAACAGCTGCTAATTAAACTCACGAAGAAGAAATCCGCTCTGAAGTTTGAGTAAACAAAGCAAGAAACAGAAAAGAGAAAACGTTGCGTTTGATTGCGGTTCTGTTGTGTCTCTGGTCTGTTTTGTATTGGTTAACTGGACCCGAGTTCGGACTCGGTTGGACTCTGGGTTCGTGTCCTCTGGACCCATTTTGTCTCAGAGTTTCAGCGGAGCGAAACAATGGAAGCTAACAAGGTGAGCTTCCCCCTCTTTTTGGTAAAAGTTATTCTTCTTAGGCTGCCTGTGCAGCTGTTTTCTCCTTGTTGAGACTCTATGGTTGAGACACCGGCCGGCTTCATGCGCCTGCGGCTCTGTTGCTCTCGAGTTTAACAACGTAAAGCATGTGTTGCAAACCCGCGCGTGCGTCCAACATAAAGCAGCGCCGTCATCTCGCAAAACCCCATATGAAGCTTCTTTGCGACAGTTATTTTTTTATTCTTATTTATCACGATAGAGACGATAGAAGGAAAGTAGCACGATAGACACGTTTCTATCGTCCCCACGATATATATCGTCATATCGCACAGCCCTAGTCCCAGAGACTGAAGAGTGGAGAGGTCCAGAATCCACATTGATTGAAGTCCAGTGTGAAGTTTCCACAGTCACTAACCGTGTTTCCATCTATTTTCAATTCGAATTTTGAGCAAATTTTTGAAATTTTGCAAAAATGTAAATAAAAATTAATGCGAATCAGAAGTGTTTCCATCAACTGGTTTGAAGCGCATCCACCAGGCCACGCAAAGTGGCATTACGTCAGACGTCAGCGTCATTACGTCAGACATCAGCGTTACGCATGTCTACAGTAAACAGGAAGTAGCGGTTGAAAACAGGACCCGACCACACATCTCGGCAAAATGGAGAGAATATTTCAGGTACAAGATACAAGATACAAGATAGGTTTATTAACATTGCATCAATTTTCACCGATACAGCGTAAGTATGTAATTACAGTCATCCAGGAGAGAGATTAGTGTAACAAGCTGCAGCTTAACAAAACACATGACATGTTTATCAACACATGATATGTTCATAGCGCGGCCTACTCATCTGTCCCCAGATGAAGGTCAAAGGTAGGAAAACAGGCTAAGACACGGGGTTTACAGCGTTGATATTAAAAAAAGATGAATCACGTTTTGTCTTCAAGACACCGCGTGATCCAGTAAAAACCATATCAAAAAGCACATTTAGTTACAATAACAAATTGAGAGACGGCAGGCAAGGAGATAGAGTCTGTGAGTAACTTCAGACAAACACAAGTTCAGCAGATGTGCAGCTGGGCGTTATCTGAGGCTGCACAGAAATCTCTGGGGGGGGGAGGGGGGGGAGGGCAGCAGGTCTCTTCAGCTCCACACTCCCAGGAGAATGGCTTCCGACAGCCTTCTTTTTCAAGGACATGTGCAGAAGCCAGATAATAGTCTTGTTTGTTATCCAATAGACCACAGTGTTCTTTTCCACTGCCGCCATCAAGTCTGTGGTGCTGTTTCATGGCCAAAAAAATCCAAATAATATGTGGTTCCGCTCTATGAACCCCCATCTGTCCCTTGATTGATCCGGGGTGGCTGTAAACAAGTCCCAAAGCGCCCTCCAGGTCCGCGGTGGTCCACCACCGCTCCAAGCGAGCGATTGAGCTCATACAACAGCTGGGATGAGGAGCTTACAGCCCGGTTCAGAGAATTTTGCTGATCAGGTAGATTCGCCAGTGCGCTGATAGCTGTCGAAGCCTCCCTCAGCTTCCAGTAACAGACAACTCCGCTTACGCCAAAAAGCAGAGCAGTTGCTACCAATATTCCAATAATCCACAAATCCTCCACGTCTTCGACACTTAAGACGGTCAGACACATGGGCTGCCACTGACCCCACGAGTCCATCACGTATCCAGCCGCGTGTGTGTCGGAGGGGCAGACAGCTTCTCCTGGCCCGGTCCGCTTCGTGGAAAAAATCTTATCCATTGAAGAAACAGCCCAATTTATTAATTCCATATTGGTTCGAGTGAGCGCTGAAGGTTCACAAACGAGACAAAAGCAAGCAGGGAGTAGGAAAAACTTAGGGGAGGGAAGAGCAGAAAGATATGCGTCTTGCCTTGCTGAGTGCCGGAAGAAGAAGTGTTGCTATCGGGCAAGTTGTATTTATTCTGTCATGCCAACTAGTTTTAGCGATGTTACATGTTGTCCGGAGACGAAGTCACGTGACCTGAATGTTCACTACGGCAGAACTGAGTCGGCAAATCTGTTTCCATCTCTCGTTTTGCGCATCGGCTCTGATTCGAAAAACCCAAAAACCACCTCAAGCGAGCGTATCAACTTTTTTGCAAATTAGAGGAAGTTAATTCGAATTGTGCCGTTTCCATTCAGCTTTTCTGATGCAATACTTAAAAATGCGCATCAAGAAACCTTGATGGAAACACGGCTAGTGATGGTTTGAGTCCATGCCCCCTGCTGGTGCTGGTCCACAGAATTTTTTTAGTTCACAGTCCACACAGCATCTAGCAGGACATTTCAGAGACTTCATGCTTCCTTCTGCTGATGAACTTTATGGAGATGCTGATTTAATTTTCCAGCAGGACTCAGTACCTGCCTACATTGACAAAGGTACCAAAAGTTGGATCCATGACCAGGGTGTTACAGCGATTGACTGGCCAGCAAACACAGCTGACCTGAATCCCATATAGAATATATGGGATATTGTCAAGAGGAAAGTGATTCACCTGACCCAACAATGGAGATGACCGGAAGACTACTACCAAAGCAACCTGGGCTTCTATTACTAATAGAACTATTACCTCAGCAGCGCCACATGCTGATCACCTCCATGCCACACCACATCAATGTAGTACTGTATTCATAAAAAAATGAGGCCCAACCAAGTATTGAGTGATTAGAAATGAACATAAAAGCATGACATTTGTGTTTAAAATATAATTTTAATCTTATGTACTACCGTACTCTAATTTTCTGACATAGAGTTTTGGTTTTTCATCATCTGTAAGCCATCATCATCTAAATTAAAATAAATAAAGGATTGAAACATTTCACTATGTGTAAAGAATCTATGTAATGTTTCACTTTCTGAAATGATTGGCAAAAAAGTATATTCTTTTGAACAGTACCTATTCAAAATGCCAATCAGTTTGTATTTGATTTTATGACATCTTGAGGTATTTGATTAATGGATTTGACAGATAAAATTTATTTTGTCAGGCAGGTACCAGCAGTTGACAGATCAGTTCAGGCAGAGAAGTCCTCTGTGCTCTGTGGGTTGTGGACGGGGTTCTCTGTGGATATAACTTGGCACAACTGACATCAGATCTCATCAGATTGCTATCTATATCATGTTCAGATTACGGTATTTTTAACCCTAGAAAAGGCAAACTGAAAAAGAGAGTCCAACACACCGATAAAAAGGTAAGTATAATTTATTATTAGAAGAGCGGTATTTACACGGGAGGATTATCTGAAAGGAAGAGTGACATAAGACAAGTACAGTATAAGGATCTGTTGGAAAGAGGCCTTCACTGATAACATTTGTATATTTTTCTTACAGATCTTGAAGTAGAGAACAGCTTGGAGAGAACAGTGGAGATCCCAAGTGAGTGGTGACACAAACCGTGTTTCCATCTATTTTCATTTAGAATTTTGAGCTAATTTTTGAAATCTCGCAAAAATGTAAATACAAATTAATGCGGATCAGAAGTGTTTCCATCTACTGGCTTGAAGCGCATCTACCAAGCCACGCACAGCGTCATTACGTCAGACGTCAGCGTTGCGCATGTCTACAGTAAACAGGAAGTAGCGGTTGAAAACAGAACCCGGCCACACATCTCGTCAAAATGGAGAGAATATTTCAGGTACGTGTTGCTATCGGGCAAGTTGTATTTATTCTGTCATGCCAACTAGTTTTAGCGATGTTACATGTTGTCCGGAGCGGAAACAGCTGATCAGTCACGTGACGTGAATGTTCGCTACGGCAGAACTGAGTCGGCAAATCTGTTTCCATCTGTCGTTTTGCGCATCAGCTCTGTTTCGAAACCCCCAAAAACCACCTCAAGCGAGCGTATCAACTTTTGAGCGAATTAGAGGAAGTTAACTCGAATTTTGCCATTTCCATTAAGCTTTTCTGATGCGATGCTTCATAATGCGCATCTAGAAACCTTGATGGAAACACGGCTACAGACATGCAGTTTGTAGGAGGGTGGCAGGACGGGAACCAGGAGAACAAATGTCAAGGGGTATATCCTGACTCGGGCTCAATAATCCAGGTAGAAAAATCCAACAAAGTTAAGACAGGTCATCTGGACGGGTTCTTTTTGTTGAAACAATTAGACAAAAAGGGGTATGGTTGATCAGAGGTGATTCTGGAGGCTCAGGAGGTAAGTGGTGCCAGGTAGGGCTCTTCACAAGAGGCAATCATAAGGAGACTCAAAAGCCGTTTTCGCATTGACCAGCCCTCCCCAGTCCGGCTCGTCTCTGGTTGGCCCAGAGCCAGCCCTGGCCCGCCCTCGTTGATTACGCACTGTCCGGAGAGCAAGCCTTGAAGTGGGTGGGGTGTGCTTTTGACGTGGGTGGGGTGTTCACTTGACGTGGGTGGAGTGTTCTTGTGTGCGCGCTTACAGTGTTTTAAGAGAGGACACGCCGCTAACAAGTATTTGTTTGCTGAGTATATATATAGTAGCCTGGCCCTCGCCTTCCTGCACAGCTCCGCTCAATTCTCATTTCCCTTCACTGCACAGTCTGGGACTTTACCCGCCCACAAGGATTTGTCCAGTAGATTTTTGTTCGGACCAATCAGAGAACAGAAGGGGCGGAGTTTTGGACCCTAACCCACGCCCCCACCTGTCCCAGCGCGCAGAGCCCTATAAAAGGCTCTGCCAGCGCTCAGTCAGCGAGCAGCGGCATGTTCTCATTCAAAAGATGCAAAGCGATGCAGATATGTGACACAAATTTATTAATTTCCCCTTCTTAATCCCTTATCTGGAGTTTTCTTTTGGTTTTTGGGCCAAAAGTCAAGTTATCGCTCCCTTCTCCCTCCTCCTCCTCCTCCTCTCCGCTGAGTGCCACCTGTCCCGGCGCGCAGCCAGAGCCAGCGCGCAGCCGCGTTCTCATGCAAAGCGATGCAGATATGTGACACAAATTTATTAATTTCCCCTTCTTAATCCCTTATCTGGAGTTTTCTTTTGGTTTTTTCCCCCAAAAGTTAAGTAATCGCTCCTTCTCCTCCACCCTCCTGCTGAGTAAAATGAGAGAGACAGCAGGCTCAATTCGTTGCTGTAAAATGAACACGGAAATGCCTCAGGTTGTCACGAGAAATAAACTCGGGTTTTAGTTGCTGAGCGAGTCCCATCAGATTTTCTGGTGTTTTGGTGAGCTGGACCAGCGATCCATGGTTTGATTTTATTGTATTAAAACGTTTTATAACATATGATATAAACACAGAATTTGCGCAGCAAGAGAAACGCTGCAGAGGGGGCGGAGCAGTTGTCAGTCAAGTTCAGCTGCTGAACTTCAGCAGAGGGGGGTGGCTGAGGGGAGGGAGCAGAATGGTTTCCCTGTTCAAATTATCCAATGGTTTTGTTCCTAATCAGAGGCCAACGCCTCCAGCAAGAAACGGTTTTCAATGGGAAAATTCCAGACCCTTGTGTGAAGCGAAGTGAAGCACAGGGTATGGTTTCAACCAGGCTAATATATTAGTAGTTCTGAGTTAAATTTTTGTTAATAACTGATTACAAATCAGCTTATGTTACAACGTAAATAACACGAAGCGCGCACCCATTTCCGCCTTTCCGCGCGACCTGAATTTCATTAAACAATAACTAATATTGTCTAACTCTTGCGCGCAGTCAGGTTTTAAAATATAACTAATAATCTCTAACTTCTACGTACAGCTAAACTGTTAAGAGGAGTTATTCCTATATGGGCAAGGTGGACTCCTGAAAATCCAGTCCGCTTGACCCAGCGAAGTGGGTTCACTTCCCGCCTGGGACAAAGTTATTTGACTTTTTTTTTTTATTGGAGTAAATAAAAAGGAGTTTGTTAACCAAACAAACTCCTTTTTATTTAAAAGAAAATGTGAATAAAAAAAAAATAAAATAAATAACTTTGTACCAGGCGGGAAGCGAACCCGCTTCGCCTGGTCAAAACAGCCGTGCACTAACGTTTTGAGCTACACAACGGACTGGATTTTCAGGAGTCCACCTTGCCCATATAGGAATAACTCCTCTTAACAGTTTAGCTGTACGTAGAAGTTAGAGATTATTAGTTATATTTTAAAACCCTGGCTGCGCGCAAGAGTTAGACAATATTAGTTATTGTTTAATGACATTCAGGTCGCGCGGAAAGGCGGAAATGGGTGCGCGCTTCGTGTTATTTACGTTGTAACATAAGCTGATTTGTAATCAGTTATTAACAAAAATTTAACTCAGAAAAACTAATTCAGCTAACAATATTTTTAGGGGTTTCTGTAGTTAATTTTTAATGAAATGCAGCCCTCGCGCTGAAGTTGTTTGAATGAGTCCAGCCCCTGCTGCAAACAACGAATCAAATGTGAGCAGTACATGACGTCAAACTGGGCCGGGGGAGCCCGGCCCGATCAGAACCACGGTGGAGATGGTTCCATGACGAGTGCGGAGCCGGGGAAAAAAAGGAAAATGCGAACACGCTGAACGCCGGGTTAGAGGGCGGGGCGGGGCGGGGCGGCCCGGGCCATAGAGGGCTGATCAATGCGAAAACGGCTAAAGGAAGGTGAGTTTTCATGAGGAATAAAACCCAAACAGGTCTGGACTCGAGAAAACACAAGGAATAAAACACAGGTTAGTAACTCAAGGAAACTTAGTCACTTGCAGCAGGGCTGTTCAAAGTTTAATTGAGGCCTCATTGATCCAGCGTCAAACTGCTGTTCCACAGGAGCTTAAGAACAGCAATCCTCATCAGAACTGGATTAGGAGCAGGTGTGAGAGAGGTAACAGCAAAAAACAACAGAATCTCCACAATCTGAGTGTGGAGGCAGAGTCAGCTCATAAAAAGCTGTCAGAATTTTTAAGCTATTAATTATCCGTTTTATTTTTGAGATTGTTGTACAAAGAGGAGGATGTTAATGTAAGTGCATTCTTGTCTTGTTCGGGTGTGATTAATATGCAATATTTTTTATCCCCATTGTTGAAAGGTAGTACCGGTAAACAATGATTTTGTCCCTGTGTGTTTGTTAGCAAAAATTTTCATTAACAAGTGGATAGGTTTAAAAGAAAATCTCTGAAAATAAATCACTTGATGTACATCTACAACTGGTTATATTATGAAATCAACCCAAATCAAGATGACCGCCACAGCTAATCAACCTTGACAAACACAAAATAGTATAACTGTCAGTTTTACAGATATCAAGTTAAAATTTGGTATGGGAGTAGCAGAGAGTCATCACAAACATAAACTCCGAGCACTAAGAGATCACGCAAGAACTCACTTTATCGCCAAAGGTGGTGAATGACGTTGCTTTCAAGATTTAACCTGAATTGCTTTAACTCCATCATTTCTAATCTGAAGAGGATCTCAGATGACAACACTAGAATATAAGGCGGCAGGCGATATGAACTTCTTCAAGAAATCCTAGACCTTTAACTGTATCTATCACCAAATGTTTACAATGAAGTAGTTTTATGTTGTAACTGTGATTCGTTTTTTCCAC
>JBBPBX010016586.1:0-35472 GCA_038048925.1 Garcialebias charrua | reverse complement strand
TATATATATATATGTGTGTGTGTGTGTGTATATGTGTATATATGTGTGTGTGTGTGTGTGTATATGTGTGTGTGTGTGTATACAGGTAGTCCCCGACTTACGAGCGCTCTGACCTACGAGGTTCCGGACTTACGAGCTGGCGAATTTTTGGAAAAAACGCAAAAAATACAGAGTTTTTCTGTGTTTTTTCACCACAGTTCGTTAGCTAAACATGTGGACACACGTTTCCGATCATTTTTATGCACTCGTAAGCAGTTTTTCGATGAAAAACGAGTGTTTGTAGTCGCGCTAGCAAAACCGTTCCAACTTACGAGCGAAATTCCGGACTTACGAGACACGTGGCGGCCGTTCCGAATTACGAGATTTCCATGTTACGAGCAACTCGTTGTAACGGAACTCGCTCGTAAGTCGGGGACTACCTGTATGTGTATATATATGTGTGTGTGTGTGTGTGTGTGTGTGTGTGTATATGTGTATATGTATATATATATATATATATATAATGTGTGTGTGTGTGTATATGTGTATATATATATATATATATATATATGTATATATATATATATATATATATATATATATATATATAGTATATATTAGGCATGTAACGAGATCTCGTTGTACGAGATCTCGCGATATTAAACTCCCGCGATATCTCTCGTTGAGAGGTAACGTTGTCTCGCGAGACGCTAATGCTAGCAGCCCCTAGCAAGTCAGCGTCACGGACAGCATGGCTTCGCCGGATGAAGTTGCTATAGAAGACGCCCCAACTACTGATGGAGGGTCCCGGTGCCGCAGACGCCTCTACATTGATGGAGGGTCCCGGCGCTGCCGACGCTGCCCCGAATGTAAAGACACGCGTGTAAACACCGGTGTGACCGGTGTTGCCAGATAGAGTCCCACCCACCCAAAGCACTCTTTACCCGCAAAAGTCAGAAGGAAAATCGCGGTGAACCGCCCAATCTGGCAACACTGGTGAGTGACGGCTGCAGATTCAGTGCTGATGCGGATATTTATGTTCAATTTTTGGAAAGTCCTGCGTGAATATCTATTTTTTTAAACAAAGTTGAACGTTCTAAGGTCTAAGGAGATTCAATCAGTAAAATGAAGACATCAGTTGAGTTTGTAATACATGTTAAAACAGAATAAAAGCCTTTTTGCGGCATAAAACCGATCTTTGAAGTTTTCTTGAACTAATATTAAAATCTCGTCTCGTTCTCGCGAACTCTGTAATTTGTCTCGTCTCGAGAGTTTTGTGTATCGTTACACCCCTATATATATATATATATATATATATATATATATATATATATATATATATATATATATATATATATATATACATATATATATATATATATATATATTTATATTTATATTTATATATATATATATATATATATATATATATATATATATATATATATATATATATATATATATATATATATTATATATATATATATATATATATATATATTATACAGTGGTGGGCACAGACCGCTAGAGAGCGCTAAAGCGCTAATCCGCTTACAGTGGACCTAAACTTTTTGTCAGCGTTTTTGTGGTTTGACTAACTTTTATAATTCATAAGCGGATTTGTGCTATTTTTATTTAAAATGCAGTACCGCTAATAACTAATTATCTATCAGTAAAAACCAATAAACTTATTTACAAGCTCTTATGCTGGCTCCGTAGCTGCTTGTTTTACCTTTTTCCCCACCGTAAAGAGCAGAGAGGAGGGAGGGTTGGAGGGGGAGGGAGCAGAGCGGAGAACAGACTCGGATCTACCATGTGCCTGGGGATCCCATTTCAGCAGGGGCACCGGCCCCGCCGCGCCCCGGCCAGTCACCTACATCCCTAACATTGATCCTGCTTGTTAATGTACATTTAACATAAAAATAATTATAGTTACGATGAAAACGATCATTAAATACGCAATACAAAAACCGGTCGATTTCTTTATCCCCCTACTAAAAATGGACTATTCCATCTTGACATCTTCCGGGTCAGAGGTGAACTCGGAGGCTAATTCTGTGGCTAGCTGATTGTGCTGGGTTTCTTGGATAAATCCGCAGAGAACCCCGCTGTTTCAAGCCAAATTAACGCGGCCGGAGGATTTTATTGTGTGTTTTGTGTCGACCACTCGACGGTGAGTCGTTAGTTTTATGTATTTTAGTTACTTTTCATTAAATCTGTTGACTACCTATAGAATGTTGACATCTTCCGGGTCAGAGGTGAACTGGACGCTACTCTGTGTCTAGCTGGTTGGTTGTGCTGGGTTACTAATGGATAAATCCGCAGAGAACCCCGCTGTTTCAAGCCAAATTAACGTGGCCGGAGGATTTTATTGTGTGTTTTGTGTCCACCACGCGACGGTGAGTCGTTAGTTTTATGTATTTGGGATACTTTTATGTATAAATGCGGTGGCGACACACCCGTGTATTTGATATTTAAAAGTGGTTTAGGGATTAAAAGATCATTCTCTTTTTTGTTAATTTTGTGGCCGAATAGAATATATGTACGTAAAGTATTAAATAAATCCTTTGATTTTTGTAATTTCATCCTTTTAGGATCATTTTAGTTACTTTTCAGTTGGCAGTGTAGTGCAAATATTGCATAACGCTGCCGGCTACCAATTGTCGAATATAAATAGCGGATTAGATTAGCTTCCCCTAATTTTCATAAGACATTTGTGCTTTTGAAATTGTGGACCTAAAAAAATTAATAAGCGTTTTAGAAATTGTAGAACTAATTTTTTGATTAGCGTTGCCCACCACTCACTTTACCTTTATATCAATATCAAGGACTTCATACATATACTGTATTGTGTACATTCTCTTCATATGTTGCTTTACCACTTTACTTCAAATGTTAATGTCAGGACCTTCATACTTAAATCCCCACTGACATGATTTTTTAATTTTCATAAAATTGCTCAAAATGTATATATTTTATCATTTAAATATGTTCATTTTTGCAAACAAAATGCTAAATCACTTTAATTTTGCTTTAAAAGTGATTTTGAACTTCAAGCCGTGTTTAATCATGGGAAATCCAATTACACACGAACGCACCATCTGTGACGTAACACTGGGCAGAGGGCTCTGGTCTCTTTAATAGCGGACCATTTAAAACCAGACGAATTTATCAATCTATGTGAAGATTTGAGCTATTTGTCTTCATTTTGGGAAGCAGAAAATAGTTTGGGTGATGGAACAAGAAACAACAGGATCTAATTTAGGTCTGATGCTGTATCAGACTTACCTTCATGTCGAGCTGCTCATACCTGCGCACTGTGACAAGCCCAGAGCTCTGCCCGGTGTGACATCACAGATGGTGCGTTCGGGTGTAATCAGATTTCCCATGATTAAACACGGCTTGAAGTTCAAAATCACTTTTAAAGCAAAATTAAAGTGATTTATCATTTTGTTTGCATAAAGGAACATATTTAAATGATAATATATATATATATTTTGAGCAATTTTATAAATAGTAAAAAATCATGTCGGTGGACCTTTAAATATATACTTTTTATATTTATACTGATAAACTTACAATTATCATTTCATTTTATGCTAATGTTTGTTAATTTTTTTTATTTTTAATGGTTATTGTTGCACCAGGGGTCTGAGAGTAATACAATTTCAATCCTTTGTATGTACATATTACAGTTTTACAATAAAGTTGGCTTTGACTGTTGTAAGATCTATGATAAAGTTATAAAGCTGCTATAGAAACTAGAACAATGGCACCTTTTTATGTGAGTTTTTTTTAATTAAACTTTATTCATTTTCAGTTAAAATTGAGTAAATATTAAAACAAAACAAAAAATACAATTTACAAAGAAAATGAAAGGAAGCAGAAAGAAGATAAAATCTTATAACATCTGCTCCTTTAAAAAAAAAGAAAATACTTATGAAATAAAATACATAAATTACATTCAAACTTAAATAGGCATTATATAACATAACAAGTCAAAAACTGACTCCGTGCCAAGAACAACCGATTTCAAAAGAATAAGCTAAACAACTTCATATTTTTTCAATAGACTACTTTTTACCAATTTCTTAAACAAAAACATTGAGGAGGCGTTTTTACAACTTTTATCCAAAACATTCCACAGTTTTATTCCTTGAACTGATGTGCATCGTTCCTTTGAGTTTGTTCTAATTTTTGGTTTTACAAACATTTCTAATCCTTTTAAATTGTAGTTACTGACTCTCTTAATAAAATAAGATTGAATATATGGAGGTAAGGAATTTGTATGAGCTCTGTACATAACCTGAAGAATTCCATAGTCAACCAGTTCATAAAACTTTAATAAATTTAACTGTTTAAATAGTATGTTAGATGGGTGAGTGTAATGCTTTCCTGAGATGATTCTTATTGCTCTTTTCTGTAAAATAAAAATAGAATTTGTAGATGTTTTACATGCCTTTCCCCAAATTTCAACACAATATGTCAAATATGGAAGAACTATCGCATTATATAATATAAGTAGTGCTTTATCGTTAAATAATTATTTTGCCTTGTATAATACAGCAATAGATCTGGCTATCTTTGTTCTCAAATAATTAAGATGAGATTTCCAGGTTAGGTTCTCATCAATAATTACACCCAAAAATTTCATTTCTGTCACTTTACTAATTATGTTACCATTAATTTTAAATGTAGCATCAACTGTGGTATTTCTATTACTAAATACCATATAACTTGTTTTTTTTTTCAAATTTAGCGATAATTTATTAAGCCCAAACCAAGTCTGTATTTTTACAAACTCTGTTTCCATCATATTCAGCATATGATCCAAATTTGTTCCTAAACAAAAAAAAGTGGTATCATCTGCAAACAGAACACACCTAAACAGCCCCGACACATTCACCAAATCATTTATGTACAAAAGAAACAACTTTGGACCAAGCACTGAACCCTGTGGGACCCCACACGTAATATTAGCAAATTTGGATCTTACTTCATTTATTTGAACAAATTGCTTCCTATTTGTCAGATAACTAGATACCCATTGCAATACTTGACCCCTCATTCCATATTTGTACAATTTCTCCAAAAGAATGCAGTGATCAATAGTATCAAAGGCTTTTCTGAGGTCAACAAAGATACTGACACAATATTGTTTTTCATCCATAGCTGTAGTTATTTGTTCAATAAGGTCCATGAGAGCCATAGATGTTGAATGGCTTTTTCTGAAACCATATTGGTTATCACTCAGAACCATCTGCTTATCAAGAAATCTATCCAGTCTGATCACAAATAATTTTTCTAGTATCTTAGAGAACTGGGGCAGCAATGATATTGGTCTATAGTTATCAAACTTACATTTTTCACCATTTTTATAGAGTGGAATTACCTTTGCAATTTTCATACCCTCAGGGAATATCCCTGTTGAGAATGACAAATTACATATATAAGTAAAAGGCTCAATGACAAAACTGATCATTTCCTTCACAAAGGTCATATCCATGTCTAACCAGTCTTTAGATTTCTTGTTTGAAAGTTTTTTAACCATGTTCATTATTTCATTTTTGTCAGTTCCTTCAAGAACTAAATTGTCATTGCAACCATTAACCGCACGAGTTACACTTCCTTGTACATCTGGTATGCCAGCTGCAAGACTTTGGCCGGAGTCAACAAAATAATCATTAAATTGATTGACAATTTCATTTTTAATGGAGTAACTAGTTTTTTTTAACCGAGACTTTTTTTTCTGTGGTGGTCTTGATTGACAGAGGTGTGTGATGGCACGCTGGTGTCCAACCTGCCGCCGTTGTCCTTCAGGAGCTCCTCCCAGCTGTCCAGCAGCCATGCCCCGGGTTTCGCCAAACTCAACAGGAGAGATGGTAAGTAGGAGGTTTTGGTGAAGCTAACCGTGCTCGAGACAGATCGAGATTTAATTGCTGTGAGCATCAGGGTCTTATATGTTGTTTATTCTTGTTGTGTTTTGAAGAGGAGATGTGAGGATGAAGATGTGAACGTGAGTCTGGTAAAGACCAGGATCAGAGTCCCAAAGAGACAAAGCTCTATTTAAGAGTCAGACGCAGAGTCCAGACATAAACACAACTAACAGACAACCTCTCTGGATTTACAAAACTAAAAGTTAATTTTCTAACTAGGATGGCTTTTCTAATATAAGCTAAAAAAGGTCAAACTGAATTGCTAAGGCTAGTAGCAGTACATGAGCTAAAACTAAAAGAACGCTTGCTAAAGATGGCAAAGCACTAGCTTCATGCTAAATGTAGCAAAGGCCTAACTAGCAGCTAAAAGTAGCCAAAGGCTAGCAGAAAACATCAAAACAGAGGCTAAAGACAAGTCAAGTTTATTTATAAAGCACATTTAAAAACATCCGCTATTACCAAATTGCTTAACAATAAAATTAATGGCAGTAATTAAAGAAAACATTGGACAGTGTTTGAGTCCCTATGAAAACTGGGGGAACGCTGACAATAAAAATATGGTTTCATGTCTTTATCTCAACATCAGAGCCCAGAATCAACTGGATGATTTCAATCTGAACTGTTTTTACTGTGTGAGAAGCTAAAATACTTGCAATCCTCAGATGATTTATGAGCTCAGATTGTGATTCTTCATCTTTTTTCTGTTTTCTATTTGATCCGATTGAAGAAGGAACTGTGAATCCTGTAACAATATACTGTATAATCTGTATGCGCCTAACATTTATTTCATTATAGGAGGATGGCTCATGTTCTTTTAGTTTGGTAGAAATCAGACCATAATTCATTAAAGTTACATTTGACTCGGTGCTTCAGTTAGTGAACACCACTCTGGTTCTCCAGTCAAATTGAAAGAGCTCATTTTGACCGTTGCCCTTTCCCGACACATTCTGCTCTAACGCCACCTTTCTGTAATGAGGCTGACATTTCCTGGAGTTTCATTACCTCTTACACGACAAACCAAAGACACCCCACATGTGAAACACATGCAGGTAAAACTAAAGACCATTTAGATTTTTTGAGTTTTCAGTACTCCTGATCCATAAAATACAGTAAACCTTTGATTTTCTGCTCGGACATTTTCACTTGTATTACTCAAATTTTGGAATTTAAAAGCAACTTAATTGAAATGCATCACTAAAAGCTTGATAGATTTGAGAAGGTTGAAAATATACTCTATCCATCCATCCATCCATTCTCTTCCGCTTATCCAGGGTCGAGTCGCGGGGGTAGCAGCCTAAGTAGGGAGGCCCAGACTTCCCTCTCCCCAGCCACTTGGAGCAGCTCCTCTGGGGGAATCCCAAGGCGTTCCCAGGCCAGCCGAGAAACATAGTCCCTCCAGCGTGTCCTGGGTCTTCCTCTGGGTCTCCTCCCGGTGGGACATGCCTGGAACACCTCACCAGGGAGGCGTCCAGGAGGCATCCTAACCAGATGCCCGAGCCACCTCAACTGGCTCCTCTTGATGTGGAGAAGCAGCGGCTCTACTCTAAGTCTCTCCCGGATGACTGAGCTTCTCACTCTATCTCTAAGGGAGAGTCCAGACACCCTGCGGAGAAAATTCATTTTGGCCGCCTGTATCTGTGATCTCGTTCTTTCGGTCACAACCTAAAGCTCATGACCATAGATGAGGGTAGGAATGTGGATCGACCAGTAAATTAAGAGCTTCACCTTTTGACTCAGCTCTCTCTTCACCATGACAGACCGGTACAGCGCCCGCTTCACTGCTGACACTGCATCTATCTGCCTCGATCTCACGCTCCATTTTTCCCTCATTTGTGAACAAAACCCCAAGATACTTGAACTCCTCCGCTTGGGGCAGGACCTCCTCCCCGACCTGGAGAGGGCACTCTACCCTTTTCCGGCTCACGACCATGGCCTCGGATTTGGAGGAACTGATCCTCATCCCGGCCGCGTCACACTCAGCTGCAAACCGCTCCAGCGAAAGCTGTAGATCACGACCTGATGAAGCCGATAGGACCACATCATCTGCAAAAGACAGAGAAGCAATCCTAAGGCAACCAAAACCAGTGTTGTTTTTGACAGCCATTTTGATATCAGTTTTAGTCATAGTCTTTTAGACTAAAATACTTCTTAGTTTTAGTCTGTTTTAGTCATTTCTATATTTAATGGTTTTAGTTCAGTTTAAATCGACAAAAACGTAAAAAATTTTAGTCTAGTTTTAGTCTTTAAAAAAAAAAAGAAAACATATTAGTCAGCTAAAAAAAGTTAATTTTGGGTTTAGTTCCTCTTTAAAGTATGTTGAACAAACAGGCAACACATAGGCAACATACAAAATGAAGGTAAAAAACAGAATATAGACATAAAAACGTCGCAGATAATAAATATAACGACCAACCTGTGTTGGTAAATGGCTGTTTGAACCATCTTTCTATACATACATTGTTCAAAGATTAGAGGAAATTTGACTTCCATCTAATTTCTGTGCAAAACGTTAGGTCTGAAATTGTTAAGTGTTAAAAAAATAATAATGAATAAATGAAAAAGAAGGTACTGTAATTGTATCTGTATTATAGTTCAGAAAGTCTATTTTTTTATTTTTTTGCTCGTTATTCTATTGCACAATTCATAATCCAAATCAAAATAATAATAAATGGAGCACTGAGTTTGTCACTGAAGATTATAGAATTTATCTGACAATACTTTATGCAGTTATTATAAATCAAGTCAGCTGTTTTGTCGACCAGTCATCTCGAAGGGAGAGATAGTTTTTTTATTTTAATCACGATGGTTACTGAACAACACGATAAAAATCCCCTTTTTGGATGAGTTTTGTACCTGGATGTGACAAACGCTGAAATAACTTCATTTATTTACTCTCTGAAGAAAAAGAACGGCTTTTTCTCCGGTTAGTGTGCTTGTGAGTCACGGCTGAGTTCTTAACTCAAGTAGTAATGGGAGTTGTAGTTCTTTCCCTCTGACCTATCACAGTGTGTCTACACAGCCCCGACAACCAATCACAGAACTTGTAGTCGTCATGGGAGTTGTAGTTCTTTCCCTCTGACCTATCACAGTGTCTCTACACAGCCCCGACAACCAATCACAATACATAAACAAACGCCACGGCCATTTTGAACAGAAAGTAGCTATCAGTTAGCAAAAGTTTCCGGACTTTTCAACACATAAAAACGCTTATAAACAGAGCAGTAAAATTCTGAAATATAGCAATTCACATTCTACAGTTACACTAAGATCAACGCTCAGCAACACAGCGATTCAACTGTCGAAAACAATGACGGACTCTCTCAGAACCGTCTCGAACCATTCGGTCCACAGCAGATCCTGGACACACCAAACCACTGAGCAGAAAAAGTTTCTGACAGCATATGCTTGTTTACCCGCTTCAAATGCAATAACTACACAATAGCACTTCCTCGCAGTTGTTATAAATGAGCTTATTAGGCAAAAAGTTGACGCGGAGGTCAAACGTGAATGCGCTATTCTGTGACAAGTCAGCACAGCAGCAGTGAGTCCAAACAAACAGAACCAGAACCTGACCCACACACACAGCAGCGACAATTCTATAACCAAACAGCTTCAAACAAGGACAGAATTTATTTTAAAAAATACATACATTCGGTTCTTCTCTTCTCTCAGACTCACAGTTGGGTTAAATACAAAATAAGTCCATAAATCTTTTCTGGGCTGGCGGCCACCGACCGAGCTCCTTTGTGCAACATGCTGCTGCAGGATCTTCCATGGTCCAGTTTGAAAAGGAAGTCACAGGTGAGCGCGCAGCGCGTGGCCATGCTGAATAAACACCGCGGTGGTGGGCGTGACCAAACAGCTGACTTTCCACAGAAATATAAATTATTGATTGAACGAAACATTTTCGTTCAGTCTCGTCTCGTCTAACGAAAACTCACACACATTTCGTCACGTTTTAATCATTAAAGAGCAATGATTATTTAGTTACCGTTTCGTTATTGTCATGAAAAAAAGGGGCGTTAACGAAAAATTTACGTCAGCGTTACGTCAACGAAAACAACACTGACCAAAACAGATCCCCTCAACACCTTGGCTGCGCCTAGAAATTCTGTCCATGAAAGTTATGAACAGAATCGGTGACAAAGGGCAACCTTGGCGGAGTCCAACTCTCACTGGGAACAAGCCTGACTTACTGCCGGCAATTCAGACCAAGCTCTGCCACCGTTGTACAGGGACCCAACAGCCCGTATCAAAGAGCCTGGTACCCCATACTCCCGGAGTACCCCTCACAGGGCTCCCCGAGGGATGCGGTCGAACGCCTACTCCAAGTCCACAAAGCACATGTAGACTGGTTGGACAAACGCACCCTCCAGGACCCTGCTGAGGGTGTAGAGCTGGTCCAGTGCTCCACGACCAGGATGAAAACCACACTGCTCCTCCTGAATCCGAGGTTCGACTATCCGATGGACCCTCCTCTCCAGAACCACCAAATAGACCTTACATGGGAGGCTTAAGAGTGTGATCCCTCTGTAGTTGGAACAAACTCTACGGTCCCCCTTTTTGAATAGGGGGATCAATCAATCAATACATAGTTCCCAGACACGCCCCCAGTATTGTGCAAACCGGTTTTCGCACCACATCTGTAGGCAGAAGAAGGCAAGATGGCGAACTAGCAGAGCAAATTATACGGACAATAACACGAGCTACCACAGCTTTACCAAGGAACAAGAGCAAACTGGCAGTGGTCGAGTTATATGAGTTTGAGAAAGAAATCATGGCAGACGAATCAGACAACTTGTCACAAAGTAGTTACTCCGATATCATTAATTATTTAATTAATACAAGGAGCGAGCGCAGACCGGCTTCACAACACACTGACTTCACAGCTTTAAATCCAAAAAAGATGTGTAAACTGTCTCAATCAGATCTAACCAGCTAAAAAAAGGTTTAACTAAAATAACACACAGCCAACAAACAGTCCAAGCTGAACACGGACCAGAACCAACCAGCACTTTGAGTCTTACCGTGTTGGAAGTTAGCATGTTGTTAGCATCTGGAGCGTGGCTCGCCGGAGCTCAGGTCGGACGGCGTGGATCCGCTGAGGCGGCCGCGGAGGCACGTCCACGTCCCATGGGACCGACGCGTCGCCCGCACGACTTGGCTCCCGTCGTCCTTCTCCAACTGGGACGGTCTGGTGGACCGTGAGGAGCAGAGGAGGCCATTGTCGCGTTAGCGAGATGCTAAGCTAACAGCATGCAAGACGGTTTGCTAAATAATGAAAAAAAAAAAAAACAGCTCTAACACACAGACAGTTGTACTCTAACATTGTTCTGACATAGTTTCACAAAATGATTAATGTAGAATATTTTGTTTACCGGCCAAAAGTACGACGTCTTCCAGAGCAGATCCAAGCCAGACTCAGAGCAGGAGGAGCTGTTGTCCAGTTTCTCCGATGAGATAAATCCTTCACGTTTTCTTTTTTTTTTGATTAACTGAAACCTGCGCGTTGCCCAAACGTCTACCCGACTGGAACACCCACTGACACAACACGAAGTAACCATTGCAATTAATTAGAAATTAACAAAAAAAACAACGTGAAAAATGGACATCTATCAGAATGCGCTCCAACTGCAGCATAGCCTACATGTGGGAGGGTCATAAAGGACAACCCACAGATGTGACGTCACATGGGAACTATGTATCAATCACCTTTATTTAACCAGGTAGAGCCCGTTGAGATCGAGATCTCTTTTACAAGGGTGACCTGGTCAAGTGGTCAGTAGCACACGTCACATTGGCAATAGGCATTTGCACATATCAAAAAGAAAATAAAGAAAACTACAATCACAGTCTGTCACCACCCCAGTCTGTCAATCTAGGGGAACTGCCCCCGATGTCCACGCGATATTGCAGAGTCATGTAAGCCAACACAACGCCACAACATCCAGAACCTTAAGGAACTCTGGGCAAATCTCATCCACCCCTAGAGCCCTGCCACCACAGAGCTTTTTAACCACCTCGGTGACCTCAGCACCAGAGATTGGAGAGCCCGACCCAAAGTCTCCAGGCTCCGCTTCCTCAATGGAAGATTTGCCAGTGTGATTGAGCAGGTCTTCGAAGTATTCCGCCCACCGACCCACAACATCCCGAGTTGAGGTCAGCAGCACACCACCCCCACTATAAATAGTGTTAGTGGCGTACCCCCCCCCGAGATGCTGGATGGTGGACCAGAGTCGCCTCGAAGCCATACGGAAGTCATTCTCCATGGCCTCTCCAAACTCCTCCCACGCCCGAGTTTTTGCCTCAGCAACCACCCGAGCTGCATGCCCTTTGGACTGCCGGTACCTATCTGCTGCTTCCGGGGTCCCACAGGCCAAAAAGGCCCAATAGGACTCCTTCTTCAGCCTGACAGCATCCCTAGCCATCTGTGTCCACCACTGAGTTTGAGGGTTACTGCCATGACAGGCACCAACAACCTTGTGGCCACAGTTCCGATAAGCCGCCTCGACAATAGAGGCGTGGAACATGGTCCACTCGGACTCAATGTCCCCCACCTCCCCCGAAACATGTTTGAAGCTCTCCCGGAGGTGGGAGTTAGAGCTCTGTCTCACGGGAGACTGTGCCAGATGTTCCCAGCAGACCCTCACAATACGTTTGGGCCTGCCAGGTCTGACCGGCATCCTCCCCCACCATCGGAGCCAACTCACCACCAGGTAGTGGTCAGTTGACAGCTCCGCCCCTCTCTTCACCCGAGTGTCCAAGACATGCGGCCGCAGATCAGATGAGACGACAACAAAGTTGATCATCGAACTGCGACCTAAACATGGTGTTCGTTATGGATAATCCATGACGAGCACAGAAGTCCAATAACAGAACACCACTTGGGTTCAGATCAGGGGGGCCGTTCCTCCCAACCACACCCCTCCAGGTCTCACTGTCATTGCCCACGTGAGCGTTGAAGTCCCCCAGTAGAACAAGGGAGTCCCCAGGAGGCGCACTCTCCAATACCCCCTCCAAGGACTCCAAAAAGGGTGGGTAATCTGCGCTGCCGTTTGGCGCATAGGCACAAACAACAGTCAGAGCCCGTCCCCCCACACGTAGGCGAAGGGAGGCTACCCTCTCGTTCACCGGGGTGAACCCCAACGTACAGGCACCAAGATGGGGGGCAACAAGTATGCCCACTCCTGCTCGGCGCCTCTCACCAGGGGCAACTCCAGAGTGGAAGAGTGTCCAACCCCTCTCAAGGAAACTGGTTCCAGAGCCAGAGCCATGCGTTGAGGTGAGTCCAACTATTTCTAGCCGGAACCTCTCAACCTCACACACTAGCTCAGGCTCCTTCCCCACCAGAGAGGTGACATTCCATGTCCCAATGGCCAGCTTCTGTAGCCGAGGATCAGACCGCCAGGGTCCCCGCCCTCTTTCACCACCCATCCCACATTGCACCCAACCCCTTTGGCCCCTCCCACAGGTGGTGAGCCAATGGGAAGGGGGACCCACGTCTCCTCTTCGTGCTGTGCCCGGCTGGGCTCCATAGGTAAAAGCCCGGCCACCAGGCGCTCGCCAACGTGCCCCACCTCCAGGCCTGGCTCCAGAGTGGGGACCCGGTGACCCGCGTCCGGGCGAGGGAACATTGATTCCATTAGTTTTACTCATCCTTGGGGTCTTTGGGCTGCACTTTGTCTGGTCCCTCACCTAGGACCTGTCTTCCTTTGTGACCCTACTAGGGAGCATGAAGCCCCTGACAGCATAGCTCCTAGGATCTTTGGGACACTCAAACCCCTCCACCACGGTAAGGTGGCAGCCCAGGGAGGAGTGAAAATACACTATTAAAGTTAAATACTTTGTTAGACTTGAATGTAAAGCAATATTTTTAAGTTATACATATTTTCAAGATTAAAACTGTCATGCCAGACATTACACTTTAGTTCCTGTTTTTAAATGCAAACTTTTTATTAGTCTAGTTATGTTTTTTTTCCCACTAGTTCACAAAGTTGAGCATAAACATTGTTTTAGTAAATTAACCAAACGTGTTGGGTTCCTTTGGACATTATTAAACTAAAGTGTGAAACAAGTACAGTAGATGCAGATGAAAGCTGTGCTCTCAGGTAACTTTTACTGAGGTCTGAAAACATAATTACATTGTTAGTTTTGTGTTACAGTCACAGTTCTGATAATCCTAGTTGTTCAAATGTCAAAGATATATTAGTTTGTCTCCTCCGTGTCCTGACAGTAAACTGCTCTGAGTACGTCTCAGAAGGATTATTAAATATTAAAAACATTTCATCAGAAAGAACAAGGGTTTAAAAGCTGCTCACATATGGAAGCTGCTGTCTTAGTTTATAATGAATTCTTGAAATAGTTCACGGGAATATTAGTTTTTTGTTTAGTTTTTTGTTATTGAAGGCCAAGAAAACTGGAACAAATAAAACAGTTTTTACATTGATTTGTTTTCTAGAAGCCGTACTACAGTACGGCTTCTAGAAAACAAAATCTTCTCATCTTTACATCATCATCACTCACAGTTTCTCTAATTAAACGGATAACAACAGTAGGAGAAACACTGATGTGTATGTATATATATCCAACAAAGTTGAAACGTTTCGTCTTTCATCCAAAGGACTTCATCAGTCTGAGGAGCCACACCAAACTCAGTCCCATAAGCAGCACACTCCCATAGTGGGCCAACCAGTTTGACGGTGATAAGATGGTTTCTAGACAGGAACTGACTTCAGTTCTTGTCTAGAAACAGACTTAACTTTGTTGATTTTTTTTTACCTGGATTACTGAGCATGAATGTTTTAAACCACTTTGGCCATAGCTGCCTCAAAGGAGTTGACGGGGGAGAGGGCAGACTCCAGAAACCATTTCAACAAATCGTTTCAATAAAAACAGAAACCGTCTAGAGGCTGATCATGACACCTGACTTAAATTTGTTGGATTTTTTTTAACCTGAATTATTGAGCATGAACTTAATCGACATAGAGGTAGTCCCCGACTTACGACGTCATCGACATATGACATTCCGGACTTACGAGCGGACTAACGAACAATAAAGTTGTACAGAAAATACAGCACTGGTATGTGTTTTTAGATGAAAGTGTGTTAGCTAACCGTTTGTAAACAAAGTTCTGAGCATGTTTATGAACCAGTATGTACGTTTGAGTTGAAAAACGGGTGTTCCGCGCAGCGCTAGCATACATTTTCCGACTTACGACTAAAAATCCGGACTTACGAGCGACACGTGTTTCGGGTTCTGACATATGAATTTTCGTCTTACGAGCGATTCGTAGGAACGGAACTCGCTTGTAAGTCGGGGACAACCTGTATATACATTTACAGCAGCAGCCATGTTGGATTTTGATATAGTAACCTAATTTTTGAAAGGAACCTTTCTTACTCCTAGATGTAGCCACAGATCAAAATGGAAGTCATTACCTCACACATTTTTCACGTTATCATGTTCACAATGTGGATGGACAGACAGATGGAGGGTATTTCTAATTACCTGTGTTCGCTTCACGACGGGGAAATCTGTGAAGAAATTTAGAAATAGTCTTGTCTGCTAAAAATCTGACTGAATTAAGAAAAACAATATAATAGATTAGAATATATCTTTATTGTCATTGCATACACATGTTGCACAACAACTGCAATCCTTATAAAGTAAAATTCCACAATCTATTGTAAAATAATTTTCAGCTGCTATATAAAAATGATCATGATCTGAGATCTTTACCATAAAGTGTAATTCTCCAACCAGCAAGGAGTTATTAAAAAAAAAATCCTCAGATGTGAAAACTAGATCATTTGCTTTTACTGTTTTAAACACAAGTCACATGACCACTATCAGGTCATAATTGGTTAAAAACTTGAAAAATTTACACATTTCTTGTCTCATTGTGGAGTTTAGAAATCAGACCATCTTGTGCTGCCCACATAATTATTCACAGCAGGTTAACAATTTGCCCAAACTGTTGCATGCTACTGGTTATTTTAGCACGTCTGCAGTATTCTTGCATAAATGCAAAGTAAGAGTTCTGTCAGTTTAAAGCCTCTTCTTTTTTTCCCACCCACTGATTCCCAGCAGGACATTAGCACTTAGCAGAACTTCCACAAACTGCAAGTGCCGAAAAAAATCCACAGAAACTGTTAAGACAGAATTATTCAGCGTGTGTTGAGTCCATGTCCCTGCAGAGCACCAATGTACAACGTGCATCATATAAAACTAACTTGATCTTACTGAAAAGAGGGGTAAAAATGAAGAAGAAATTTTTTTTAAAGAAAAAGTGCTTTGTGGCTGTTACATGAGGATGATCTCCAGGATCGCTGTGGAAGCATCCAGCTGAATTTCCTCTGATATGTAGTCAGCTCCTGATGCAGGATCTCAGAGAGCAAACCCTGCTGTTTGGAAGAAAATAAAACTGATGAATAAATGAAAGTCTCCTTTTCATTTCCACCTCCTGCTGCTGCCAACATTCAGCCTTCAGCAGTTGTTCTCTGAGGAGCAGCATCGCTCCAAATCCATTAAGGGAACAGAGACTATCGGTGTTTTGTGATGCCGCCCACACCCTGAACTTCACCTAATATTATTTACCTGTGGAATACGTGACTAAATGCTGCTGTGCACCTGGAGGTTGTGTTTCTGGGGTAAAGATCAGTTTTAAATCCCAACACATTCATGAGGGATATTCCTGAATTTACACATACAGCAGGTTGAACAGTCTGAGAACTTGTGTTTCACTGGTCTTCAAGATCACGCTGAAAACTTATATTTTTGTTTGTTTGTTTGACTCTCTCTATGAGCATCCCATAAAGGCAAGGTGGTTTTGGTGTGTAGGTATGTTTTAAATTCTTGGCAACAAAGCCACACCCGTGCACGTAAGCTGCCAACACACTCCTCCAACCTTCATTCAGAATGTTGATCTGCATTCACAAAGACTTTTCACTTTGGATGTGTAGTTCCATCACACTTTTTGTGTAAACTAGTCCTCTGCATTTAAGAGACCCTGCAAAGACCATACATGTTCCAACCATGTATACATTTGTGGTGCCTGTCTCCAGCAGTTACTGTGTGGGAGGCAGAGTACACCCCGACCACATCGCAGGTCCATCACAGAGACACAAAGAAACAAACAACCTTTCACCCTCCCACTCCCACCTAGGGGTAATTTATACCACCGTATGTTCTCACTGCAAGCAAATGTGACTCTTTAAAAAAAAACGACAGTCTGAACGTGGCAAAGAAATATATATATATATACAGGTCCCCGACTAACGAACGAGTTCTGTTCCTGCGGCCGTTCGTAACACGAAAATTGCCGTAAGTCGGAAGTACACCCGAGCCGCCACTAATACATGTATGGTACAAAACAGTTACCAAGTTACCAAGCACTTCGCCTATCCTAACACAGTACCCTACATAATTATCCAAAAATACATACAGTACTGTACATTTGGAGACAAAAGAAAAAGAAAAAAGTTCATTTCTTACTTTGAGCTGGTCAAGCCTGTCTCCGTCTTTTTGCATGTTAGCTCTTGCACGTCCGAGCTCCGCAGCTTCGTGCTGCTTCACGCGGTCCAAACTGTTTACAGGAAGGACTGTTAGCATGTTAACTCCATACATTTGGAGCCAGAAAAAGAGTTAATAACTTACTGAGAGCCATTTCTCCGCGGTATCCAAAACAAGCTGCGCTGTGTTAGCATGTTAGCCCAGCCATTAACTGCGCCCGTTAGCGTTAGCCACTCCAAGGTTGCCGCAGCTGTTTGTCCGTGTTTTCGCATGTTAGCTCGGTGTCCAGACAACATCTTAGGCTGCAAGGCGGACATCGAGGCGAGCTCCTGGCCCAGCTGGCTTCTCCGCCGCCCGTCGGCTCGGTGTCAACGGTGGGGCGTTAGCATCCACCCGTCCATCCTACAGCAAGGCTTGTTAGAAAGTTAGCTTGTTGCTACTCCGGTCCGGCTCGCTGTCTGCTGCTTCACAGCGTCGTTTTGCTTCGTCCATTCGTCCCTCCGCAAAACCGCCGTTCAGCTCCAGATCATGTGTCCGAGCACAGGAACCTCTGATCGGACACGGTCCATCCGAAGCTGGCTGTCGAAGCCGGAGCTAACTGGCTAAGGCTAAACTGGCAGGCACTTCCAAAAACTGACTGCCGAAAACTGGCGGAAGCTGCCGCAAACTTCGTAAATCGGCTTAAAAATGAAAAATTATGTAAAAATAATAATGTACTTTATTTATAAAGCCATTTAAAACAACCACAGCTGCAACAAAGTGCTGTACACATGAAATCAAGAACATTTAAACAAACAAACAAAATAAATATTTTATTTTTCATATTTTTATTAATAAGCTGCGTTCGTAAAGTCGGATTGCCGTAGGTCGAGACTGCCGTAAGTCGAAGACTACCTGTATATAATTTTTCATATCTGACCCTTCTTTTTCATATGTGGTACTGAATTTGATACATGTTTTTCAAAGCGACTGCAGTCTGAACAGTCATGTCACATTTCATCCAACGTTTACATCACTGAGGTGGGTGTGAGCGGATCGATGCAAGTATTAATAATATACTGACCTCGTGCCATGTGCGGTTTAAATCTTTGAACTCTGCATGTCATCAGCTGCAGAACAGAAGTCCAGTTGCTTCACCTTTGTTCCTTTAATTTCCCATGTCCTGGATGACTGAGAGTCTACTCCGACAGATGACGCTAACGTTAAGGTCTAACTGTTTCGATACTAACGTGATGGGATTGATACTTAGCTCCAGTACGTCACTTCCAATCCAAAAATACAGTGATGCACTGGAGAAGCTGTCAAGAGGCAAAACACTGGACCAAACAAGCACGTTCGATAATAATTTAATTGGTTGATTGCACAACTTAAAGTGTGTGTGACATGATTTTGGAACTATGCATAAAGTGGCAGAGTAGCTACTCAGCTTTGATTTTTTTGTACACAGATGCTTTGAATAATAATTAATATATAAAAGTATTTTTTAATAAAATAGTTCTCTTCAGAGCATCGCAGTTTTCGGGTGGAAAAAGGAGGGGTCAAACGCTGACGCATTTTATGACGCAATCGCCAGAATGCACCTTGTAAATAACTATGGCAGAGAATATACAAACCAAGGAATTAAGCATCTACAGCACCAGCTATACCCCTTATCATAAGATCATTTAAAGTCTAATTTCAAAAGTATAGAGAGGATGTCTGACAGCTGAAACTAAATTAGAAGCTAAAAAAAGTTTAGCAGCTGAAAGCTCTGCTTCCACTTTTGGAGATCCACAAGTAAACCTGCTCTGTGAGAACAAAGTGCTCTGTTGGAAATAAATATAGAACAAAAAGATCTTTAATATTAGATGGAGCTTGGTGTTGAGAGCTTTTTGTGTCAGGAGAATTTTATCCTAGATTTTCCAGGGAGAAACTGAAGAGAAGCCGATCCTGTAGGAATATGACTTCTTTTGATTCTCATCACAACTTTCACTGCAGCGTTCTGAAAAAGCTGGAAGCTCCCCAGAGATGTTTTAAAGGCTCTTCTGATTATAAATGCTCACAACAGTTCAGCTTGAAAGACTCAAATACATGTTTCTGCTCTAATAGCACAAAATATCCCAAACGTCGGCAAATAAAATAAAAAGGAAGCTTGCTTTAGATGCCAGTAAATGCTACATGTGGCTCACAACCACTATGCTAACAGAACTATGCATTGTAGATGTAATGTTCATTTTCAACATCAGTTTAAAGTAGGTGTTTTTATGTTAAAACGTATTATAATCCAGCTGAAACCGTTTTGTAAGAACCAGAAGGCTTGATGCAGTAGATTGTTAAAATGTGGGTGACATCATCTTTTAAAGGAGAAATGAAAAGTGTTTTTAAGCTAATAGTAGTCTAATGAAAAGCATAAAATAAGCTTGTTGAGAAATTTTCACAAGTCAAAAATGTCATCCTAACTCAAATTTAGACTTTGCAAAGTGAAAAAATTCTCATCTGGTGTTTTTGACCCCCCTCCCCCTGCCTGCTCTCCGTCCCCTGAATATGACGTAGGCAGTGCCACGGTCGTCCCTCATACAGTAATATTAGTGTGTGTATCTAGTTGTGGACAAAAAGGTTTCAGTGTGTAGCAATTAGGGATGCAGCAAAAAAAATCTATTTTTTAAAGAATCAAGATTCTTAGTCCTGGCGATTCAGAATCGATTCTAAAAGCCCCAAAATCGATTTTAAAACTTTTTTAAAATTTTATATTGTATTTTTACCGCTCCTGTGCATTCGGCCGCTGTAGAATTTTGGCCGTGTAGGGCCACCGTAGTTAGTTAGCCAGGCAGCTCCCAATGGAGCCTGCTAGCAAGGAGGGAGACAGCATGTTTCAACTTGCTCCTTCATCTTTAAAAATCATTTTAGATCCTACTATGTTCTGGGGAAGACAGAGCTTAACAAGACATTGGTAACTGTTTCAGGACATTTTCAACACCCCCACTTCCACGTTAGCATACGGCGCTAGCATGCTAACGTTAGCATACGGCGCTAGCATGCTAACGTTAGCATGCGGCGGCTAACGCACGGCTATTCGTATTTCCAGGATAGAAATGCCCATTAATGCACTAAATCACCAAACTGTTTTTGACAAACTAAAGTGATATCCTTCAGATTCAAAAAAGTCTTCTGCTTCCATTTTAAATGACAGACAAGAGGACAGTAATGATGGGTTTATAGCTTCAGTGTTATTGTAAGATAGCAAAGGAGGTCTTAATTGCGTCATAAAAGTGCGCCCAGAAAATTACTACAGAAATCACTGCACTTCGACATGTAGCAGGAAAAATGTAAAAAACTATTTCTTTAAGCTACTTGAAAAAAGCATACTAAGTATGTTTATATGTGTTGTTTACTATATGAAATTCTTGTTATATCGATTTTTTCAGATTTGATTACATTTCTCCTTTAACTTTGCATATAGTGACACAACATAAATATCTTGTATCATTCAACTATGTTCGTTTTAGCAAACAAAATTATATATTAATGAAAATTCCTTTCAAAGTGAGTTTAAAATTAAAAACCGTGTTTCTTCATCTGACATCTGACTACAGTACACGCGAATACAACATCTGTGACGTAGGATGAAGAACGTCTTTAGAACGCCCCTTTTACATATTCATGGTGGACAATATATAAGCAATCTAAGTGAAGATTTGAGCTATTTGTCTTCAGTTTGGGAAGCAGAAAGTTAGATGAACAAGAAACAGCAGGTTCTAATTTAGGTCTGCACCCGTATTTATTTGAGTCTTACCTTTTCAGGAAGCGAGGGAGCTCCGAGGGGGGGCAGCTTTGTTTATTCCATACTTGACGAAGTATTTCATCTTTTGGGAAAGTGAAAAGGCTCACTTGTTCACTGATGATATTAGAACACCCAAATGCGACACAACGTAACAGCATTTTTCAAGTTACAGTATACAAAAAAAAGGCGATCTGGCAGAGAATGAGTATGCATTATCATTGCAGCCGCAAACTGAGGTTCTTTCTCCTACGTCACAGATGTTGCATTCGCGTGTAGTCGGATTTTCCTTGAAGAAACAAGGTTTTTAATTTTAAACCCACTTTGAAAGGAATTTTCATTAATATATCATTTTGTTTGCAAAAACGAACATAGTTGAATGATACAAGATATTTATCTTGTATCATTTTATGCAAAGTTCAAAGATGATGTCAGTGGACCTTTAAGTTTTTCAGTTAGCCCATACAAAGGCAGGTAAGAAGAATACAAGACTGAAACAGTAAAAGGCTTGAGGAAAACCATTTTTATTTGACTTTTTATGAAACTCAGCATTTTTATTCACTTCTTTGTGCTTCAGACTTGGTAGTTGACCACAGTGCAGGCTGTAAGTGGGACACCAGAAATGGATTAAAAGCCTTGATAGTCTATTGATTGGCCTTTTACTTGGGCTTTGAGGATATTACTCAACTTTTTCAGCCACCTTTTGCTTACCAGTCTTCAATTTCTTGTTCTTTTCTGTCTTCTGTTCTTCGCCTTTTCTTAATCGATTTTTATTTCCTTTATCCCAAACCTACCACTGCATCTCCTTCCTCTTCCTACTATCTTCAGCTGAAATCTCTGCTGATCTTCTGAACTAATGTCATTGTTCTTCTTGTTTAGCAGTCTTTATGTTCAAAAGTTTTCTTTCTTCTGAAGACTGAGCTGACGGTTATCGGTGATGCTGCTGCAATTACTCTTGAATACAACTTGAGAAGTCTGCTGCGCCTGACTGATTGTTTTCCCAGAGAGACTTGAAGGCAGAATTAAACTTTAATTGTAGGCTGTATGTTGGGACTTGAAGAACAGCCAAGTAATAATGTTCATATTCAGTTATCCTCTGTGACCTCCAAGACTAAAAACAAAAATCCTTAGATTACAATGCATCTGATTTTCTGACAGAGCTCTGACACATTTTTATTCTTAAATATGAGAAAAAACTGCCTGAATTTATATGATGTGTTCTGACAATAAAACATCATTTGTCACTGCAAACATAGTTTTTTTTAACACAGTGTGACCACTTCTTCTTCTTACAGCTGCTCCTCTTCAGGGGTCTCTACATCTCACTCCATGTGAGATGTCCACCTCTGTCTTCTGTCCTCAGCCCAACTACCTCTAATGCCGGGTTACCCACTGGACCCGTGTCGGGCGGCGGAAGCGGCCGGTTTACATGCAAAGTCTATGTGGAGAGGCGTCGAGGCGCGGCGTATCGTGAAGCGGCGCGTTTTGAGTGTTTGAAGCGGCGCGGCGGCACGCTGCAGTTCCTTTCCGCGCACGCGCGCGTCCAAAGCAACCTACGCGTTGAGCAGCGTCGGATCGAAAAGTTGATATTTTGCGGCTCGACGTTGCTCGACGCATCGCAACAACCAATCGGGAGAGCCTCTGCTATGTGATTACACAACGACAACTGGACTTTTTTTGGACTTTTTAAACTTACCCCATCGAGCCTCCATGAATTGGAACCAGACTCCGGTAAGAAACTTGACATTTTTACAGTTGCTGCTGTCCGCTCCAGCGTACGATCACCCCAAACATAAAAAAATGTTTTAATCTCAACAAAGACTGTTGGAGCTGCAGTTCGGCTCGTAGAAAACCCACTCCAGTAGTAACAGGCTCACGTGCTGCTGATTTTATCTGCCAGCAGCATGAAAACACAACGACTGACCTGGAAAACGAGCTAGACTCCCTCCTCTGCCTCCCCCCAGTGCGCGTCATCACGCGTCTTCAGTGTCTCCCAGTGTGACTGTGACAAGCGGCCAAAAGGGGGCGGCAGGAGCATTCTGACAATTTAGGTGGGTACCCGGCATAACTTCATCCATACATCTCCTCTTTGTCTTTTTCCTGAAACTTCTCATCCTGCCTGGACTCTCTTCTTCATCTCTTTACCACACTCCCCATGTTCCTGGACAGTGGACCCCAAGTACTTGAAGTCCTGCACCTTTGTGACCTCTGCTCCTTGTAGCCTCACTGTTCCACTGGCCTCCCTCTCATTCACACACATGTACTCTGTCTTACTATGACTGACTTTCATTCCTCTTCTTTCAAGTGCATACCTCCACCTCTCCAAGTTCTCTTCCACCTGTTCCCTGTTCTCACCACAGATCACAATGTCATCTGCAAACATCATAGTCCATGGGGATTCCTGCCTGACCTCATCTGTTAGTCGGTCCATCACCAGAGCAAACAAGAAGGGGCTCAGAGCCGATCCTTGATGCACTCCCACCTCCACCTTGAAGCTATCTGTCACTCCTACAGCACATCTCACCACTGTCCTGCTGTCCTCATACATGTCCTGCTGTCCTCATACATGTCCTGCTGTCCTCATACATGTCCTGTACCAGTCTAACATACTTTTCTGCCACTCCAGATTTCCTCATGCAATACCACACCTCCTCTCTTGGCACCCTGTCATATGCTTTTTATAAATCCACAAAGACACAATGGAGTTCTTTCTGACCCTCTCTGTTCTTCTCCATCAGCATTCTCAAAGCAAAGCTGTGCTCTGTTGTGCTCTTTCTTGGCATGAAACCATACTCAAAGCTCACAGTCACCTCTGGTAGAAGCCATGATTCTTTCTGTCTTTGTGTCTTCTGTTTTGCCTTTACTACCTCCCTCGTTGTTCTACATTGCATATCTTTATATTTCTGTCTATTCTCTTCAGTCCTCTCACTGTCCCATTTCTTACTGGCCAGCCTTTTACTCAGGATTACTTCCTGCACTTTATTATTCCACCACCAGGTTTCCTTATCATTAGTGTCATCTTTATTGTCTTGTTGGTCTTCAATTAAGGCTCTGTATTTGCTGTATAACACAATCATTGTTCCACATTTAATCTATTGTACTGATGTTTGGGGGAAAGTGTGTAAAACAATCACAAAGCCTATTTTTGTATTACAGAAAAGAGCTGTAAGAATTATCACTAGAAAACATTACTGTCATCCATCAAGCATATTATTTTATCAACTGAAGTTATTGAGGTTCCATGATTTAGTAGATTATAATATTTTATCAGTTATGTATAGGGCTCAGAATAACGCATTACTGTACCTTTAAATATCCAAATGCATTTTGTTAAAAGACAAAAGTTGTTATAATCTTAAGGGAACAGAGATACAGTATTTGTAAAACCAAAATTCAGAACTAGTTTGAAGGGACGTTCTACCTCAATCCAGGGAATTGGATTATGGAATGGTTTGGAGAATGAAGTTAAAAATGCCAAGTGAATGTTTACATTTAAAAAAATGATCAAAACTAAATTGTTAAAAATAGATATATGAAGTAGCGTAATGTGTATTGTATTAGTTAGAAAATTAGAAAGAGTTATTCATTTTGTTCTGTTACTGGAAGATTATTATTGTTTGAACTGATTGTTTGAAAAAAGGGGCAGATATAAGATTTTTTCTTCTTTCTGCTACCTTTCATTTTTTTTATATTTTCTACGTTATCATTTATGGGATGGTTTTGTATTGTTGTTTTTTTATATATAAAAAATGAACAAATTTAATAAACATAAACATTCAAATTTACAACACATGAGAATAGTGGTTAAAAATGCCGCCTATAAAACGGGACACGCCTTCAAGAAGCAATTACATCATCAGTTGACTCAAATCCATAACTTTTGGACTACAGTGATATTTTCTATTTTTCCCTCAGAGCAATGATTCCACGCTCCTGACCTCCATTAATCTTACCTTCTCGTGTGGGTGGTTGGTTCTGATACCTTGACAAAACACACGGGGGTAAAGGAACCGAAGATATCTCCTTGATTTAAAGCGACAGCCGTGACTTTTAAGTGCTCAGAGCCTCCACCAGCAGCTCACCTCCATTATATTAGTGGCGGTTATTCTGACAGCAGGGACACAAGAAATCTCTGTATGGCTTTTATTCCCTGAGTTGTTTTTCTTTCATCTCCGACCGTCTCCTTTTTCACACAATCTAATCACCATGTGGATTGGTCAGAGTGTCTGCCCTTTTCTTCTCTCTTGTCACTGAACACGTCTTTTTAGTCAAGTGGTTATTAGCTCTGGCCTTTAGCGCTTTAAAGATCAGCTACCAGACCGACACTGATTCATTTTCACTGCTGCGCTCTTTTCTCAGCCTGTCAGAAAGCACCGGTCAGAGTTATATGTTGCTCCTTGTAGGAGCACCTGTTGCTGTTCTCACTTTACATGACACGCGTGGTGAAAGAAATACCAACATTAGTAAACACGACAGATTTTACAAAAGAGAAATTAAAAGAAGCAGGAAAACCTTATTGTTTTTCTCTTTTTTCTCTCCTAGTATCATCCCCCTGCCATTAAATGTGGGTGATAATTGCCTCTGTGTTAATTTCAAAATATCTCGAGCGAAGGACGTTTTACGCTTGCTTGTTGGAGGGTCCAGGCCAGGGGTCTGCAACCTTTATGATCCAAAGAGCCATTACTGCCCCTTTGCCCACTAAATTAAAATGTCCAGAGCCGCACAACTTACCCCAACTATGCATGTATGATCATCTACTGGTGGCCCGTGGACCACTTTACGTTTCTTGCAGGAGGCTTTTCAGGCCAGTAGGATTGAAAATAAATAAATAAATAATGATTTTAAACATTCATTGATATTTTTACATTTTAAGACAAAGGAAAAGACAGGATTATTGTAAAGAAATATTTGTTTTATATTTTTATAGCTTTTACCAATTAAAAATAATAATTTAAACAATGGTGGCACCAATTTCTGTTTGCATAACCTATATAAATTTTTATTCATTCAAGGCAGTCATATTTGTTTGTAATTTTATCATTAGTAAGACTGAGAGTTACCAGATCTAAGCAGTTACCGGAACGCACCCTGTCAAAAATAAAATAGTTCCCAGATCCTGTTCCGGCAGGATCCGGCTCAAACAGTGGTAGCAGAATTTGGGAAGGAAGAAGCGGGTAAAATATAATGGATGGATAGATGGAAATTTAAACAATGAACCATGCAGGTCTAGTTTATTTTATTATTAATATTGTAGAAAAATTAAGTATCCTACTTTAAATAAATAAAACATAAAGTTAAAGTATGTTTTACTACTTGTATTAGTACTAGTATTCACAAATTAGCAAAATAAATGACATGAAAGTGTTAAAACTGGCAGTGGTTTGTCCATTTTGGTCAAACCTTGAAAGAGCCGCAGCAGAGGAACCAAAGAGCCGTATGTGGCTCCAGAGCCGCAGGTTGCAGACCCCTGGTCCAGCCATTACTTAAAGGTGTCCATCTTCTGCACAACTCAAGCAGCAGGCCAAAAGAACAAACAGAACACAGCTTATTTTTTAATCCACTTACCTGCATACAAAAAATACACAACTGTCTTATCTTCCTGGACTAACAAAAACAATAGAACAGGAAATGGCAGCCCACCCCATAAACTCCTCACTAAACCCTTTTCAAACCAACTAGTTGGCTGACATGGCACAGCGGGTCGGGTGGTTGGTTGGGGTTTGGAACCACGTCATCACTTCCGCCAATCCTCATACGTTAAACACATGTACCGGTACACACAAAACACACGAAACAGACTGGTTTTAATAAATTTTTCGGAGAGAAACGATTAAATTTACATCTACACCCTATTACATTTGTGAATCACTTGAACAAACAAAATTGTGCATAACAGTCAGTTAGCACGGTGGCGCAGTTGAATTAAGTAAAGTTTATTTCTAGAGTGCTTATCACAGACATGAAATCACAAAGTGCTGTACAATAAAAATCAACGATAAAAGTATACAAAGAATAAAACAAGCATAAAAACTACAAATAAATCAATAAAGAATACAATAAGTAGTTGGTAGTTGGTAGAGCTGCTGCCTCTCATAGAGTAGGTCACCCCAATTTAAAATCCCGGCCGGGGACCTTTCTGGGTGGAGTTTGCATGACCCCCGAGACCCGAAAAGAAGAAGTGGGTAAAGATGATGGATGGATGGTCAGTCAGTCAGTTTTGGACTTTTGTGTAGTAGCGGCTCAGAACCGACACATTCTAAAAGATCCCACATAAGATTATTTTCCAGCTTTAACCAAATGAACTGTGTTGTTTTTAAGTTTAAGATGAAATCTGTCATGAAAACCTTTATTTTGTCGATGTTTTGTGTTGTTCATGTTGTTGTCATTCCTGGCTGGGGTTACCATGTAGACTGACACTAATGAAACATTAACATTTAATGACCGTTTGGACATACCTACCTGTAGTGTGGTCTGATTGCTACAGTTTCTTTCATTGGTGCTAAATGGAACATAATAATAAGAGAAGAGGTTTCTCTTCAGGTTTTATTTGTTTCTCTTTTCGTTCGTGTTCCTTCCAGCTCGTCAACACAGCAGCAGGTTGTCAAATAAAATTGGCTCCAAGCTGCTGAAACGGAAAAAGGTACCTGAGAAAGAGTTTGTGCTTCCCAATGCTCACTAAACAAGTGTGTGGTGTGTGTGTGTCTTCGTTTATGTTACTTTGTAAGGCCAATTTTTCCAACTTATACTACATTGTGAGGACCAACTGCTCCTTATGGGACCCAAAGCCCAGGCACCATAATAAGAATAAAATAATGTAAAATAATGATATATAAAATAAATGTCCCTCTCTTGAAGAAAAGACAAAGAATCTGGTAATTTAAATGCACAATTTTGTAATGGTTATTGTCAGCTTTTGAATAATAACAATATGAAATATGGATTAGTAACCAATAGTGTTATTTCAGAAAGTGAATGACGTAAACAATAAGAGACTTTGAGAAGAGATATAGATTTGATTTGGACTAAGGGGTTTAGCTATAATGTTAAAATTTTACATTCATTAATTCAATGAATAGTTTAAATCTGTATCCATTAATATCTAAACCGACAAGAATTACCACTCACAGCGCCACTACAGTATAATTGATAATATCTTTACAAACATAACTAATACAGAGATAATGGGAGGAATCTTGATTATTGATGTAAGTGTTACCAGTTTTCACAATTTATGGTAAACATCATTGTCATATAAAAGGAGATACAAACAAGAGAAAAATAATCAATACATCAAAAAAGGCTTTGAATAATCTAATTCACGATCTACAGGAACAAAATTGGAAAACGGTGTATGTTGATGATGTTAACATAGCATATGATGTATTTATGAACACCTTGGGAGCATTGTACGAGAAACATTGTGTGCAAAAAAATTATACAAAACGAAATACTGTTGATAAACCATGGATGACAAATGGATTGAAAAACGCTTGTAAAAAAAGAATAATTTGTACTCGAGCTTCTTGAAATTGAAAACAAAAGAAGCAGAAGAAAGATACAAAAAGTATAAAAACAAACTGGTTTGGATCATAAGAAAACATAAGAAAGACTATTATAGTAATTTATTAGATAAAAGTAATGGTAATATGAGATCAACATGGCAAATAATGAATAGCGTTCTAAAAAATCATGAATCCAAATCAAGTATTCCACAATATTTTGTTAAGGATGGTAATGATATCCATGACCAAAATGTGATTGTAAATGAGTTTAATAATTATTTTGTAAATGTTGGCCCAAGCCTTGCAAACAAAATACCTACAGCAGATGCAAACGTGAATCACAAAATTATGAGTTGTGCCAATAGTATCTTTTTGGAAGGAACTGACAAAGAAGAGGTAATGGATGTTGTAAATGACCTTGCAGATAAAAGATCAAAGGATTGGGTTGACATGGATATGATGTTTGTAAAAAATATAATGAGTTATGTCATTGAGCCATTTGTACACATCTGTAACCTGTCATTCAAATCAGGAATATTTCCAAATAACATGAAAACAGCCAAAGTGGTTCCACTTTTTAAAAATTGGGATAAGCGTGACTTTAATAATTATAGACCAATATCACTGTTGCCACAATTTTCTAAAATTTTGGAGAAATTATTTGGGATAAGATTGGATCGATTCATTGATAAACAAAATACACTTAGTAACAGTCAATATGGATTCAGAAAAAATAAGTCTACATCAATGGCACTTGTTGATTTGGTGGAACAAATAACAAATGCAATTGATCAAAAGACGAGTTGTATTAGTATTTATGTTGATTTAAGGAAGGCATTTGATACTATAGATCATGGAATTCTTCTTGACAAACTATATAAATATGGTATTAGAGGGACAGCATTAAAGTGGGTAAATAGTTATTTGGAAGATCGAAAACAATTTGTTCAAATTCATGACATAAGATCCAAATTTAGTAATATCACATGTGGAGTGCCTCAGGGCTCAGTACTTGGACCCAGGTTATTTAATTTGTATGTAAATGACTTGGTTAATGTGTCAGACTTTTTTAGATGTGTTTTATTTGCAGACGACACAACATTTATTTGTAAGGGTGATGATACAGAACAAATGCTGGAGTTAATACAGTCAGAATTTGTGAAAATCCAAAATTGGTTTTGTCTAAATAAGTTATCATTAAATCTGGATAAAACTTATTACATGATACATAGCAACAGAAAAACTGATGTTCACGCTCCATTTTTGGTAGACAGAACTGAAATTTGTAGAGTTAGTGAGGTGAAATTTTTGGGTGTTATTATTGATGAGAAATTAACATGGAGACCTCACATAAACAAATTGAGAACAAAAATATCCAGATCAATAGCAGTTCTGTATAAAGTAAGAGAGTTTTTCACTGATAAAGCATTGTTTATGTTGTATAATGCAATAGTTGTTCCTTATTTGGCTTACTGTATTGAAGTCTGGGGTAAAGCATGTAAAACTATAACTAATCCTTTGTTCATTTTACAGAAAAGAGCTGTACGAATTATTATGAAAAAAAACTATAGATATCCGTCGACTACTTTATTTTATCAACTGAAAATTTTGAAGTTCTATGATTTGGTTAATTATAACATTTTGTTGCTTATGTATAAGGCACATAAAGGCATGTTGCCTGACAATATTCAAACACATTTTGTTAAAAGAGAGAGTGTATATTTTCTTAAAGGAATTGAGATGTTTGTGAAGCCTTATTTTAGTACTAGTTTGAAGGAACGATCCACAATAATTCAGGGAATAGGATTGTGGAATGGTTTGGAAGATACTGTTAAGAATGCCAGATCACTGTGTACATTTAAGAGACTGATAAAGACGAGTTTCTTGGAAGAATATGGGAATCGTTAATACATATATCTACTTAAGTTGTTGTCTGATTTGATTAAGATGTTTGAGTTTTTATGTTTTTAATTTAGCTAGATTGTTATTTTCTTTTTGAATTAAAATTTTATATATATAATTTGATTTACATTAGAATTGAGTAAAAAGGGGCAGTTTTCATAAGACTAGTTCTTCTTCTGCCACCTTTCATTTTATTTAATTTACTTTTTGTTATTGTATTGTATGTATAATTGTCATGTTTTTAAATGAAATGAATACATTTTCAAAAAAAAATTTTTTTTTTAGGTAAGCTTAGCTCAGATTCGTGAACTAAATTATGTCTAAACTCAGTTGGCACTAGTTGTTTTCTCATTCAAAGGAAGACGTTAGCTTCCTTTGACTTCCTTTGGCTTCCTAAAGACATAATTTGTCAAAATACAAACTTGGTTTAAAATCAATAAATTATCATTAAATCTAGAAAAAACTAATTACATGATATTCAGTAATAAAAAGAAAACTGTTGATGTTCCACTCAAAATTGAGGGTGTTGAGATTTGTAGAGTGAGTGAGGTGAAGTTTTTGGGTGTTATCATTGATGACAAACTGACATGGAAACAACACATAAATTCTGTAAGAATAAAAATAGCTAAATCGATTGCAGTACTGTACAAAGTCAGAGACCTATTGAATGATAAAGCTCTGTATTTGTTGTATAACACAATCATTGTTCCACACTTAATCTATTGTATTGATGTTTGGGGGAAAGCGTGTAAAACAATCACAAAGCCTATTTTTGTATTACAGAAAAGAGCTGTAAGAATTATCACTAGAAAACATTACTGTACTGTCATCCATCAAGCACATTATTTTATCAACTGAAGTTATTGAAGTTCCATGATTTGGTAGATTATAATAATTTATCAGTTATGTATAGGGCTCAGAATAACGCATTGCCTTTAAAGGTGCTATGTGTAACTTTCTGTAAAGTGCAGAACTTAGAAAAATTTTCAACAGGCAAAGCATTCTGATCCCTCCCCCTCAGAGCCATATATGGCTCTGAGGGGGAGGCTCTGCTGAAATTCAAATTCAAGCTCTGTTTTTATTGGCTGGTTACAAACTCTGTTTTTATTGGCTGGTTAAGGACGGGTCACTCTGTGTTTTTAGTGTTTTTATAAATGCTGATAGAGAAGCAAGGGGACTATAGTTTTTTTCAGAGATTACTTTGTCTAACATCAGTCTGTCAGTAGATAGTGACAGAGTGAAGAAATATGTTACAAATATATTGTTAGAAAAGTTACAGACTGCATTACAAAGTTACATAGTGCAGCTTTAAATATCCAAATGCATTTTGTTAAAAGACAAAGTTCTTATAATCTTAAGGGGGCAGAGATATTTGTAAAACCAAAATTCAGAACTAGTTTGAAGGGACGTTCTACCTCAATCCAGGGAATTAGATTATGGAATGGCTTGGAGAATGTAGTTAAAAATGCCAAGTCAATGTTTACATTTAAGAAAATGATCAAAACTATCCATCCATCCATCCATTTTCTTCCGCTTATCCGGGGTCGGGTCGCGGGGGTAGCAGCCTAAGTAGGGAGGCCCAGACTTCCCTCTCCCCAGCCACTTGGAGCAGCTCCTCTGGGGGAATCCCAAGGCGTTCCCAGGCCAGCCGAGAAACATAGTCCCTCCAGCGTGTCCTGGGTCTTCCTCTGGGTCTCCTCCCGGTGGGACATGCCCGGAACACCTCACCAGGGAGGCGTCCAGGAGGCATCCTAACCAGATGCCCGAGCCACCTCAACTGGCTCCTCTCGATGTGGAGAAGCAGCGGCTCTACTCCGAGTCCCTCCCGGATGACTGAGCTTCTCACCCTATCTCTAAGGGAGAGTCCAGCCACCCTGCGGAGAAAACTCATTTCAGCCGCTTGTATCCGAGATCTTGTTCTTTCGGTCATAACCCAAAGCTCATGACCATAGATGAGGGTGGGAACGTAGATCGATCGGTAAATTGAGAGCTTTGCCTTTTGACTCAGCTCTCTCTTCACCACGACAGACCGGTACAGCGCCCGCTTCACTGCGGACGCTGCACCTATCCGCCTATCGATCTCACGCTCCAGTTTTCCCTCATTCGTGAACAAGATCCCGAGATACTTAAACTCCTCCACTTGGGGCAGGACCTCCTCCCCGACCCGGAGAGGGCATGCTACCCTTTTCCGGCTCAAGACCATGGCCTCGGATTTGGAGGAACTGATCCTCATCCCGGCCGCATCACACTCGGCTGCAAACCGCTCCAGTGAAAGTTGTAAATCACGAACTGATGAAGCCAGTAGGACCACATCATCTGCAAAAAACAGAGAAGCGATTCTAAGGTCACCAAAACGGATCCTCTCAACACCTTGGCTGCGCCTAGAAATTCTGTCCATAAAAGTTATGAACAGAATCGGTGACAAAGGGCAACCTTGGCGGAGTCCAACTCTCACCGGAAACGAGCCTGACTTACTGCCGGCAATGCGGACCAAGCTCTGACACCGGTCGTACAGGGACCTAACAGCCCTTATCAAAGGGCCTGGTACCCCATACTCCCGGAGTACCCCCCACAGAACCCCCCGAGGGACGCGGTCGAATGCCTTCTCCAAGTCCACAAAACACATGTAAACTGGTTGGGCAAACTCCCACGCACCCTCCAGGACCCTGCTGAGGGTGTAGAGCTGGTCCAGTGTGATCAAAACTAAATTGTTTAAAAAAAATATGAAGTAGCTTAATGTGTATTGTATTAGTTAGAAAATTAGAAAGAGTTATTCATTTTGTTCTGTTACTGGAAGATTATTATTGTTTGAACTGATTGTTTGAAAAAAGGGGCAGATATAATAAGATTTTTTCTTCTTTCTGCTACCTTTCATTTTTTTATATTTTGTACATTATCATTTATGGGATTGTTTTGTATTGTGTTTTTGAAAAAAAAAAAAAAAAAAAAAAGAACAAATGTAATAAACATAAACATAAACGTTCGGTCCTACCGGGAGGCGTCATCTCTCTCTCTCTCTCATTACCACGACAGATGTGATGAAGGCTGGAGGTTCACGTTGTCACCGGAAAATGGACGTTCTCCTTCAGAGACCACGTCTTTTCCAGCAGCGTGCGTCACTCCTCAGGGTGTCTGAACTAATGACGGACTTCTGGGCTGGCTCAGAGCGAACACTCCACCAGGACCCACTTCTTCCATCATAAGACTGTTCTTTGAATTGACAAAGCTCCTCGGATGAGAAGTAAACTGTCTTCTGTTACAAATAAAGTCCAGTTGTTTTTGTCTTGAACTTTTTTTGAATTAACATATAAGAAAAAGTGCCATTTGGTGGATTAGGTTTAGGACTAAGGTGTGAATTCGGGATGTGTTAGGATCAGGGTTAGGTACTGGTAATGGTTAGGTTTAGGTTAAAGGTCAGGGTTAGGCTCTAGAAATGAATGAAAAATGAATGGAAGTCCATGCACAGTCCCCATAAAGATAACAAACAAAAAAACTCTGTGTGTGTGTGTGTATGTGTGTGTGCTCAGCGGGCTTCCTCCTTTAAAATCTGTCCATCTGGTGTTTGAGCTTGGTCATGTTTTGGCTTGACAAAATATTTCACACACACACATGCATACACACACACACACACACACAAGCAAATCGCCTGTATTGATTTTGCTTTTTGAGTCTTTACTGTGCTGCAGCTCAGTTGACTTGTTTATCTGTCTAAACACACTCCTGTCAGCGGTGGTGTCACTGTTGTCTAAAACAAACACACACACACACTCGATTGTGCTTTTTGGTTCGATGGGTGGTGTGAGAAAGAAAACCTGTTACTCTTAGCTTTAGCTTTATATTCCTTTTTTTTGTGCAATAATCAACATCAAGTGGCCTTATTGATTCATTACAGCAAATTATTTAAAATTGTTGCTAATCTGCTAAAAAGAATTATATTTTAACTTGTATAATAATCCCGCTTCTTCTCATTGATCACTTTTTTTATTTGTAAGAAAACATTGCATCCTGGGAATCCCTGTAGAGCTCAGCTTCTCTTTATTGATATTGGATATGAGGAAGGATACAGATGTAAAACTAATCAATGTTTGGAGCACATCTTCTCATCGATTCAGGTGGAGAGTTCTATCACCGTGCTGCTGGTCCGGAGTGTGTGTACAACGTTCTGGACTTCTGTCTCATCGCAGACATTCAACACGTGCAGTTAAACGCAGAAGTTTAATGTGGTTCTTAGTTTTGACTGAGTCAACTTGAAAAAACTAAACACAATTTTCAAACGTACAAACTCACTATAATTCAAATGAAACCGTTCAAAACTAATTTGTTTCGTTTTATTTTTAGCGATTGGAAATATATTTGGAGGGACAAGAAACTCAGTGCAGTTTGTCTCTGTATGGAGTAAAGGCGTCAAACAAAATTAATGTACAGTTAAAATGATATTCAAGCACAATGTAGTTTCTGAAGTGGCACAAAATTGTGGCAAACAGAACTAAAAGCTGGTCTTTAACATGATGTTTGTTTTATTCTTTATTGGATCAAAATGCCTTCTCCTTATCTTACTTACTGAAAAGAAAACACACACACACAACGGCAGGATACTTTTTTTTTACCCAGTTTTACAGCGTTCACAACACATTTCACTGGAGCCCGGTCACGAGGATCTGCACCCGACAGTGTGTGAGAAGTGTTTTTATACACACTTATCAGCTACTATAGGTCACGACGACCTCGGCTCCCCAGCTTACAGACTTGGAGGTGACCTTGGAGCACCAGCTGCACATGCACCATCAAATCAGCTCCTCTCTCCGCTAACTCAAACACATGGTTCATGGGCAGTTAACATTCTCAGCTATATACAGGTAGTCCCCGATTTACGAGCGCTCTGAT